>SJYX01007227.1:96217-106690 GCA_006410675.1 Oreotragus oreotragus | reverse complement strand
AGTGATCACATCCTCATGATTATCTGGGTCGTGAAGATCTTTTCTGTACAGTTCTTCTGTGTATTCTTGCCACCTCTTCATAATATCTTCTGCTTCTGTTAGGTCCATACCATTTCTATCCTTTATAGAGCCCATCTTTGCATGAAATGTTCCCTTGGTATCTCCAATTCTCTTGAAGAGATCTCTAGTCTTTCCCATTCTGTTGTTTTCCTCTATCTCTTTGCATTGATTGCTGAAGAAGGCTTTCTTATCTCTTCTTGCTATTCTTTGGAACTCTGCATTCAGATGCTTATATCTTTCCTTTTCTCAACATCTGCTGGATCATTGAAAAAGCAAGAAAGTTCCAGAAAAACACCTACTTCTGCTTTATTGACTATGCCAAAGCCTTTGACTGTGTGGATCACAACAAACTGGAAAGTTCTCCCAGAGATGGGAATACCAGACTACCTTACCTGCCTCTGAGAAATCTGTATGCAGGTCAAGAAGCAACAGTTAGAACTGTCCATGGAACAACAGACTGGTTCCAAATCAGGAAAGGAGTACGCCAAGGCTGTATATTGTCACCATGCTTATTTAACTTATATGCAGAGTGCATCATGCAAAATGCCGGCCTGGATGAAGCACAAGCTTGAATCAAGATTGCCAGAAGAAAGATCAATCACCTCAGATATGCAGATGACACCACCCTTATGGCAGAAAGTGAAGAACTAAAGAGCCTCTTGATGAAAGTGAAAGAGAAGAGTGAAAAAATTGGCTTAAAGCTCAACATTCAGAAAACGAAGATCATAGCATCCGGTCCCATCACTTCGTGGGAAATAGATGGGGAAACAGTGGAAACAGTGAGAGACTTTATTTGGGGGGCTTCAAAATCACTGCATAGGCCGACTGCAGCCATGAAATTAAAAGACACTTGCTCCTTCGAAGAAAATCTGTGACCAACCTAGATAGCATATTTAAAAGCAGAGACATCACTTTGCCAACAAAGATCCATCTAATCAAAGCTATAGTTTCTCCAGTAGTCAAGTATGGATGTGAGAGTTGGAGTATAAAGAAAGCTGAGCACTGAAGAATTGATGCTTTTGAACTGTGATATTGGAGAAGACTCTTGAGAGTCCCTTGGATTGCAAGGAAATTGAACCAGTCCATCCTAAAGGAAATCAGTCCTGAATCTTCATTGGAAAGACTGATGCTGAAGCTGAAACTCCAATACTTTGGACACCTGATGCGAAGAACTGACTCATTGGAAAAGACCCTGATGCTGGGAAAGATTGAAGGTGGGAGGAGAAGGGGATAAGAAAGGATGAGATGATTGGATGGCATCACCAACTCAATGGACATGAGTCTGAGTAAGCCCCAGGAGTTGGTGATGGACACGGAAGCCTGCTGTGCTGCAGTCCAGGGGTTCGCGAAGAATCATACTTGACTGAGTGACTGAACTGAACTGATATATTTGTATATTATATACATTTGTAAGGGGAGGAAATGGTTTACCAGGTGGTGCTAATGGTAAAGGACCCACTTGCTAATGCAGAAGACTTAAGAGGCATGGTTTGATCCCTAGGTATGAAAGATCCCCTGGAGAAGGGCATGACAACCCACTCCAGTATTTTTGCCTGGAGAATCCCAAGGACATAGGCGCCTGGCAGGCTGTAGTCTGTGAGGTCACAGAGTCCAACTCAGCTGAAGTGACTTAGCATGTATGCGTGCATGCTTGCAAGAAGAAGAAAACATCCAATAATTGCCAGAGAGGGGAAGAATGTAAATATAGTAACCGGTAGGGCCTTGCCCGTGTCACCATCTGGGTGGGCTTCTCGCCCTGGGCAGCGCAGCCACCTCCCATCTGGAGCTGGGCCTGGGGTGAAGCGATGTACTCTTGTGTCGCCTGGAGCCTGTCACTTCCAGGAACCCACGTTCAATTTCATTGGTCCTGCCTCTTCCCCTCTTTTTTCTCCTGTTTTCTTCCCCTGACACCATTTCCTGGGGTAATCCATGTATTTATGCATTCTTTTATACAGCAAATGCTTACGGAGTCAGTGAGAGCCACCCTCTCTTGGTTTCAGCTTTGTACCTCAAGGGTCAAGAAAAACATGATGTTATTTATTGGCATGTTGTTATTGATACTGATGAAAGCTTTTTTTTTTTTTTTTTTTAATGTGGACCATTTTAAAAGTCTATTGAATTTGTTACAATATTGCTTCCGTTTTATGTTTTGGTTTTTTGGCCTCCAGGCATGTGGTATCTTAGCTCCCTGAACAGGGATCTAACCTCTACCCCTGTGTTGGAAGGTGAAGTCTTAACTACTGGACCACCAGGGAAAACCTTGAAAGCTATCTTTTAATCACTGATTCCTCTTTGTTAGGTACAGGGCTAAATACTGTTTCTAATCAAAACCCTTCTCTGACTTGAAAACCTGGGGCTTTCAAGATAAAGTTACAATTCCTTGACCTTGCTTTTAATGCTCAGCGCTTCTGCTAAATAGTCTTTCTAGCCATAGCTTTTACTGTTTGCTTAAACATGAATTGATTGCTCTGGCCAGACCTGTTTATCCATCACCCTCTGTGAGGCTTTGCCTGGAGTGCGCGGCACTTTTTCTCTCTTTAAAGATAGAGTAGAACCGTTGTTTGAGGCACCCTCCCATCTCCCCTACGCCCTGGGCCCTGAGCCTCCTTCCTCTCACAGCTCGAGCTGTGAGGACTGCCCGCCTCTCCAGTCTGGCACAGGGCCTGGTTTCCACCACTCGCTCAGATGCCTGCTGCTTGGCGCCCTCGGTTTGTGGTATCAGTGCCTCGTGGAGCAGTAAACACACTAGCCACCATGCTCAGCGTCCCTCTAGTCCTTGGATATTAAAGGTCTGAGTGACCCTCAGTTGTGTAGTGTTTCAGATCTCACCTTTTCATCTTGTAGGTGGAGAAAAATTTGTTCTGGGTCATTTAAAAAGCAGAACATATTCAAGGGGAAAATGAGAGAAGAAATCAACTTAATTTTTTCTTTGGAGGGCCAAACATGAGCATCATATTATCTCAGTGAATCTTCCTGCCTGTCATACCACATCTTTTATTACTCCTTTATGAATGGGGAGGCTGGCTTAAAGATTCAGGGTAGTTTCTCCAAGGCCACCCAGATAGTAGGTGGGGGGAAGAGGATTCCCCATCCTTTCACGATGCTTGTCCTTGCAGTTTCCGCTTGTCTTTGCCTGTACTCAGTTTTGTATTTTTGTTTAGCGGTTCCTCATCTACACTTGCTGCTGTAAGCTGGAGCCCGATGAATTGATTTAAAAACATCTCAAGAGATGGGAATACCAGACCCCCTGACCTGCCTCTTGAGAAACCTGTATGCAGGTCAGGAGGCAACAGTTAGAACTGCACATGGAACAACAGACTGGTTCCAAATAGGAGAAGGAGTCCGTCAAGGCTGTGTATTGTCACCCTGCTTATTTAATTTATATGCAGAGTACATCATGAGAAACGCTGGAATGGAAGAAACACAAACTGGAATCAAGATTGCCGGGAGAAATATCAATAACCTCAGAAATGCAGATGACACCACCCTTATGGCAGAAAGTGAGGAGGAGCTAAAAAGCCTCTTGATGAAAGTGAAAGAGGAGAGCGAAAAAGTTGGCTTAAAGCTCAACATTCAGAAAACGAAGATCATGGCATCTGGTCCCATCACTTCATGGGAAATAGATGGGGAAACAGTGGAAACAGTGTCAGACTTTATTTTTTTGGGTTCCAAAATCACTGCAGATGGTGACTGCAGCCATGAAATCAAAAGATGCTTACTCCTTGGAAGAAAAGCTATGACCAACCTAGATAGCATATCAAAAAGCAGAGACATTATTTTGCCGACTAAGGTCCGTCTAGTCAAGGCTATGGTTTTTCCTGTGGTCATGTATGGATGTGAGAGTTGGACTGTGAAGAAAGCTGAGCGCCAAAGAATTGATGCTTTTGAACTGTGGTGTTGGAGGAGCCTCTTGAGAGTCCCTTGGACTGCAAGGAGATCCAGCCAGTCCATTCTGAAGGAGATCAACCCTGGGATTTCTTTGAAAGGAATGATGCTAAAGCTGAAACTCCAGTACTTTGGCCACCTCATGCGAAGAGTTGACTCATTGGAAAAGACTCTGATGCTGGGAGGGATTGGGGGCAGGAAGAGAAGGGGACGACAGAGGATGAGATGGCTGGATGGCATCACAGACTCGATGGATGCGAGTCTGAGTGAACTCCGGGAGATGGTGATGGACAGGGAGGCCTGGCGTGCTGCGATTCATGGGGTCGCAAAGAGCCGGACACGACTGAACTGAACTGAAAGTCCATGTTGCCCTTTGCCCCCATTTTCCTTTTCCTTCCTATTTCTGTTCTTGATTCTTTCCCCTGAAATATATGTATATAATTTTTTTTGGCTGCACTGGGGCTTTGTTGCAGCGTGCAGGCTTTTCTCTAGTCGAGGCACCGGGACTTCTTGTGTTGCAGCTCAAGGGCTTCTCAGGTGCTGTGCAGGCTTCTCTGCTTGTGGACCATGAGCTGTAGATGCTCAGTGTGTTGTGCAGGCTTCTCTGTCAGTCATGGGCCCTAGATTCTCAGTGTGGTGTGCAGGCTTCTCTGCTTGTGGACCATGGGCTCTAGAGCATGCAAGCTTTGTTGTACCGTGGCATGCGGGAGGGATCTTATTTCCCTGACTGGGGATTGAATCTGAGTTCCCTGCATTAGAAAAGTGAAATAAATGTAAAAGTGTTAGTCGCTCAGTGGTGCCTGACTATTTCAAGCCCATGGACTCTAGCCCACCAGGCTCCTCTGTCCTTGAAATGCTCCAGGCAAGAATACTGGAGCGGGTAGCTACTCCCTTTTCCAGGGTATCTTCCTGAACCAGGGATTGAACCCTGGTCTCCTGCTTTGCAGGCAGATTCTTTACCATCTGAGCCACCAGGGAAGCTCGCCCTGCATTGGAAGGCAGACTCCTAACCACTGGACCCTCAGGGAAGTCCCATCCATGTTTTTGAATATTTGAAAGGCCATTTTGAATGCAGGCCCTTTTGTTTGTTGTTGTTTGTCTGTTTTAACCCGTATACCTCTTGAGTTTTCTTGCTTGTACCACTTGCCCAGCTGGAAAAGAGTTTGCCCAGCAGTGGGTTCTGTTATCTGCGTTACGAAGATGACAGGGGTGTTGGATTCCTTGAGATGAGACCAGCAGAGCTGTGACGGCAACTGATTTTGCTTGTAGCGGCAGCAACAATGACCACAATTATTAATGCTCAGAAAGGCAGAATCAGCTGTTTTTCTAAAATGTTTTTGTGCTTTGTGTAATACTGTTGAACTGCTTTTCTGGTTGAAAATACTGTTGCTGTTAGGATTATTTCTTGTCTAAATGGAGGTGCCGCACAGCCTCCTGTGACCGGCGGTCCTGTTTGCCTGATTGAAAGCAATCCTTGTCATTTCTATATTAGTTTGAAAATATAGAGGATAAAAATAAGAAAAGAAAAGAAAGAAAAGGCATAGTAATTAAGGCTGACTTGTGGTAGATGGCAGGGTAGGAATGTTCATATTTAAAATACTGGGAAATGTAAATATTTGACTTGATACAATGTGACCATACATTCTTCACTAGATTGTGATTATTTAAACCTTCTGTTGAGCTCCTAGACAGATGGTCTTTTGAGTAATGAACACGCTTTTGAATACAGCAAGATGCCATTTGGTAAACTGATGAATTGGCATTATTAATATTTTATGCAACAAAAAACCCAATGTGAGAGTAGGTAGCTGCAGATCAAAAAACCCCTAAACTCCATCTTATACATAGTAAGAGTTTTCAGGCATTTCAACAGCTATTGTGTTTCTGTGAAGGAATGAAAAAAAGACTCATTATCACAGATACCGTTATCCGACTGTATTTACTAAGAGTCTGTGTGTGGCTGGGCTTCGCAGTGACCCAGTCTGCCTTCCTCCTTGCGGTTATTATGATAAGACAACAGGATGTCGTGAGTTAGGCACATGCTGCTGCTGCTAAGCTGCTAAGTCACTTCAGTCGTGTCCAACTCTGTGTGACCCCATAGATGGCAGCCCACCAGGCTCCCCCATCCCTGGGACTCTCCAGGCAAGAATACTGGAGTGGGTTGCCATTTCCTTCTCCAATTTTAGGCACATAGGGAAACAGAATTAAAATGATCAAGAAGAACAGCAAGAACTATCAAGAAGAACAACAAAATAACGAATTATTTTCGTACATTTCAAGCTGAAAATGTAAGCTTGATCTTTAACTTAAAAAAAAACAAAAACAAAAAGGCTTAGTTTTTCTTCCCACGTTTGTGCCCAAGCCCCTTCCCTTTGTCCCCCAGAATTTTAGACACATGCAGGACCTCAGTGTTTTGTAATCATTAGGAAAAAGTGTCCTATTTGAGTTTCCCAGATAATAGAAGCTCTCATCAAATATCATGCCCATCTTAATCACTTGGCATAGTTTTTTTAAATGAACATCATCATGTTTGTTATAATTTATGAATACATTAGAAATTGACGTGGATCCCTTTACTCAGATGTCTGGGCTCTCAAGGGCATGTGCTTTCTTTTTAGGAAATAGCTCTATTTTGCCTGTGCTGGGTCAAACGAAGTCGCGTGTCCGAGTCACCAACACCGTGCACCCGAAACAGCGGGACACCGTGCACCCTAGAATCAAGGGACTAGTCCCTGACTCAGGAGTAGTGGACACGACCTTCCCCTTAAGAGGTGGTAGCCTGGTGGTCCCTTCAGGAGCCGTAGTCGAAAGGTAACAACATATCTTAGAGAATCCACTGCTTACGTGCTGCTGCTGCTAAGTCGCTTCAGTCGTGTCTGACTCTGTGCAACCCCACAGATGGCAGCCACCAGGCTCCCCCTCCCTGGGATTCTCCAGGCAAGAACACTGGAGTGGGTTGCCATTTCCTTCTCCAATGCATGAAAGCGAAAAGTGAAAGTGAAGTCGCTCAGTCGTGTCTGACCCTCAGTGACCTCATGGACTGCAGCCTTCCAGGCTCCTCCGTCCATGGGATTTTCCAGGCAGGAGTACTGGAGTGGGGTACCACTGTCTTCTCCAATTGCTTACTTGAGAAGGGTTTAAAAAGGCCAAGTCCTATCTTAGTATCATTATGAGAAGTTTTCATCTCGTAGGAAATCTGGAGGGGTCTCTGGGCCTTCCTGGTCAAGAAACTATAAGGTTCTCAGAAACCTGCCCACACTCAGGTGCCTTCTGTGATTCCTTATAAACTGCAGTGGGCACGTGGCCAGCAGAGTGTTCTGTTCCTCTGCTGATGCTTAAGGTGCAGTTCTAGGGTTAAACACTGTGCCCAAACTGAACATTTTCATACTGTACAGGTTTATCTTCCAAAAATAGTATATTACTTTACCATACTTCTGCCCAAGTAAAGAACCAAAAGCACTAAGTGTTAGCTGCCAAGATGTTATGAGGCTCCTCTTTTCTCCCCATGTCAGCTTACTTGCAGTCCCGAGCAAATGCTATAAAACGAGGCAGGTAAGAGCCTAATCCAGTAGTGCAGCAAGACTGATTAAAGCACCCTTCCATTCACGTTGGACCAACCTGGATCCAGCTCGATCCAGCTCCTGCACGGACCAGACTCTGTCCCCTTTTCTGCCTCTGAGCACTCCACTGCAGCCAGCGCCCTTGCTTACTTAGCACCTGGCCCAGGTGTCGCGAGCGGCCCCGCGAGGACCTGGCTGGGTTGCCGTCCAGACCAGTTCAGGGAGCTGGAATCCCCTGGGACAGTATGTTCCTGTCATCACCAGACCAGACAGAGAGGCCTGTCTGCGTCCCTCTCCCCATTGCCCCTGTGGGGCTTAGCTACCCCTGCCCTATGCTAGATGCAGAGTGAATGTTTGCATAAATAATACATGGATGCAGTGTGTCAGTTGAGCTGATCACTCTTGGGGGTTATGAAACAAATGTTTTATCCTCCATAAGTCTTAATATTGTAGAAAGGCAAACGCCAAACAAGACAGCTATTCTGGCTTTCGTCCTGATTATAAGTTGAGGAAAGCATACACAGGGTAGGAAGCAAGTAGAGGTGGTGAGTGAGGTTGTTTGTTGTGTCTCTTGAGACTATTTCCCGGGGAGGGGGGGTGGCTCTTCAGCTGTGTTTGCTTATTCTACCAAACCCCAATCTTGTGAGCCTGCTAGCAGGGCAGCTGCAGAAGGAAGCCATCCAGTTCTCGAGTCTGTGGTCTACAGACTCTGTGGGCACCCTTGTGTGATTCGGTCTCTTCTTCCAGTGTATGTGTGATTATTAATAACAATATTCATACTAATATTTGTTTTCCTTTGCTCAAGTAACTCGGTAGAAAAGCTTGTCTGTAAAAAATGCATTGCGTAATTACTTCTCTAGAAAACTGGCTTCTTACTTACTCTTAGGAGGATTGAAAAGAGTAGGAATCACATTTGGGGACCACCAATCAAGTGTCGGGGCTTCCCAGGTGGCATGAGTAAAGAACCTGCCTGCCAGTGCAGGGGACGTAAGAGACGTGGGTTCGATCCCTGGGTTGGGAAGGTCCCCTGGAGGAGGGTATGGCTGCCTACTCCAACATTCTTGCCGGGAAAATCCCATGGACAGAGGAACCTGGCAGGCTACAGCCTGGGTCACAATGAGTCCGACGCGACTAAGCGAGTAACAACATACAATGTGTGTCAGGCCCTAGTGCAGGCCATTCTGTGTGGCCTTTGCACAGCACAGATGTTAAACCAGCCACCAGCAGAGTAGTCTGTGCCTTCATCTGGTTCACAGTCAGCCACAGCCGTGCAAGTGAGAGATCTCGGCCAGATCTGTAGTGTTTTGCAGAAAATCGTGTGAAGACTGAGGAATTTGAAAATGAAATGTGGAATGTTGGTTCATCACTTATCAACAGAAATTGTTTCAATAAACACTGTAGCAGGCCTCCAAAAAATCTTGGTAATAATGTGGTTCAGATGATGGAGGTGCTGACACTCTTAGGTTGATCTTTTTCATGGATTTACTTTTCATCGCTCTGCTCTGTCCACCCTCACCAAAGTGATCCTCAAAACACATTTTGAAAACGAGGTTCTAGACACACATGACTAGAAAGAGACCTGTGATTCTGTCCCTTGCAGTGACAGATGGTCACACAGTGACCCCTTATCCAGAAAGGGCTTGTGTCTTACAGGGGCTGTGTTCCCACACAGGGGTCACCTGGATGTGACTCCGAGAAACCAGCTTCTTGCTAACCTGTGGATAGTAATCTCCTATTGTTATTTATTCCAGTGATGGATCCTGCATAGAAAAATCTGTTTTCTTTTAGGCGAGGCGAGGCAAGGTTTGGGGCAAGAGTTTGTTTTATTCCTTATTTATTTAGCATTTTATTTATTTGGAGAGATGTACTCCCATGGTCCTGAAGCATATTTGGTGAGATGTTTTTCTCTTACTTCCCTCCCTTGCGGCATCTGGTGCCGTCAGCCTCTCGCCCATCCTTCCAGACGTGTGTCATGCACGGTCATGCAGATACTAATATTCTTTATGTCTAGCCCTGAAATGGTAGCCTGTGAACAGTACCTTGCATCTCTAAGTATGTTTCTTAAATTCCTTAGCTTTATAGAGAAGTTAAGTTGGTTTGGAAAAAGGCATTTGTTGGCCTTCTATTTAAATAGTTCTGGAAGTCCAGGTGAGACCAGAGTGACTGCCTTCTTGGCAGGCACCTGGCACTCCTGGGGGTGAGACAGACCTGGTGCCTGATGTGGCAACAAACCCTCAAGTCCAGGAAACATTTCTTGACTAACCAGCATTCTTACTCTCTCCTTGCCCATTTCCTCAGACACTGTGTGATTCATTGGCACGCTGACAGAAAGTTCCAGACCATTTCCCCCTCTTGCCCCTGCTCCTTGCCCCGGAGAACACACCTCACCCAGTGTGTCCTTGCCGTTGCTGACTCCCTGCTCATCTCTGACCACGCTAGCCTTGTGCAGACTATTGGCCCAAACTTACTCTTGAACTGTATATGGTCCTTTATTGTCATTTGACTCATCAAAGTTAAGACTGTGAGCTTGAGGACAGACACCCCAGCTTACGCGTTTTAGAGCTGGGTAGGGGGTGAGTGGTAGTTTATCAGTACACCTGTGTTGGAATCTAGAATCCTGTCTCTGAGTCGCTACAGATGACTCTTCCTGAATATTTCTTGGGTCCCTGTGTGGCGTCTCCAGCCCCCAGCTTCCGTGACCCCTTCCAGTGCGCCCCTCCCTCTCCTGAGGTGCCCTGGTGGCTTCCTCTTTCTGGCCCTCATCTCTAGCCTGGTTCTGCCTCCTGTGCTTCCCTCAGCCACATGCATTCTTTCGTTCAGCAGATGGCACATACCTTGTGATGGTCAGTTTAATATGTGGCCCTGGCTAGACTGTGATGCCTGGTTATCCAGTCAAGGGTGCTGGCCCAGTGCTGCTGAGTAGGTATTCTGTTGACGTGACCCACTTCTACAGTCTTAACTAAAAGAG
>SJYX01007227.1:33142-87583 GCA_006410675.1 Oreotragus oreotragus | reverse complement strand
CACTGGACTGCCGGGAAATTCCCAAGTTACTACATCTTTAACTACAAATGCTAAATATTCAGAGTGTGTTTTCTTAGATTCAACATGATTTAAAAAAAGGAATGACAGCATTTTGTGTTGTCTGTTATGGGTTTGGGTATGTGTTTTTTAAACAGTAAACAGAAATAGAGATTAGAGGCTTGGCTGAAGCCTTCGCATTCCTTCCCTGCCCTGTTTGCTTCCTGTTGATCTGTAGTATCAAGGTTGTCTTTCCTCCAGGTCAAGCAGGTGGACTGTTCTTAGATAGGAAGTGATCTTGGTGATAGCTTGTTTGTGAGGTGCAGTGAAGACTGGTTTCTCAAAGTGTTAATGTGATTTTCTTTCACAGTTTCTTTGGTTTTTGAAATTTTCCTCTTCCCTTCTACATTCTTTTGGTTGGTCTAATAATCAAATTGACATAAAAGAGATTAACAAGAGAGAAAATAGTTTCATACACAGAGGCCCCATAGATATGGGACCTAACAAGTGACCAAAACAAGCTATTTACATGTCTTTTTATTTCATCGTTTTAAATTGTATTGGGGTATAGTTTGTTTATAATGTTGCGATAATTTCTACTGTACAGCAAAGTGACTCAGTTATATAGGTATAAATGCATTCTTTTTCATATTCTTTTCCATTATAGCTTNTCCCACCTCCCACCCCATCCCACCCCTCTAGGTGGTCACAGAGCACCAGGCTGAGCTCCCTGTATTATACAGCAACTTCCCATTAGCTCTCTATTTTACATATGGTAATGTATATATTTCTGTGATACTCTCTCAATTCAGCACCCTCTCCTGGTGCTGCTGTGTCCATAAGTCTGTACTCCATGTCTGAGTCTTTATCCCTGCCCTGCAAATAGGTTCATCAGTGTCATTTTTCTAGATTGTATCTATATTCATTAGTATACAATAGTATAACTGTTTTTTCTCTTTTTTATTTACTTGACTCTGTACAACAGGCTCTAGGTTCATCCACCTTACCAGAACCGACTCAAATTTGTTCCTTTTTATGGATGAGTAATATTCTATTATATATTTGTACCACAACTTCTTTATCCATTCATTTATAGATGGACATCCAAGTTGTTCCATGTCTTGGCTACTGCAAATAGTACTGCAGTGAACATTGGTGTGCACGTGTTTTCCAATCATAGTGGCTATATGCCCCATAGTGAGTCCTCAGCCTTTTTGTACTACCAGCTGGGAGCGGAGAAGGCAATGGCACCCCACTCCAGTACTCTTGCCTGGAAAATCCCACGGATGGAGGAGCCTGGTGGGCTGCAGTCCATGGGGTCGCTAACAGTCGGACACCACTGAGCGACTTCCCTTTCACTTTCCACTTTCATGCATTGGAGAAGGAAATGGCAACCCACTCCAGTGTTCTTGCCTGGAGAGTCCCAGGGACGGGGGAGCCTGGCGGGCTGCCGTCTATGGGGTCGCACAGAGTGGGACACAACTGAAGCGACTTAGCAGCAGCAGCAGCTGGGAGACTAGATGCCTTGCCTCCCAGAATCCCTTGCTGCTGGACGTCTGCGTGCGGACTAGACGTTCTCCCCCGAGACTTGGGAGGCAGCCGGCAGAGGGAGCCGTTTTCCCACAGCGTCACCGTTTTCTCCGGGGTAAGTGCCGTCTTGGAGATGTTGGTTTTCCTGTAGCGATTTTTCAGTGACCAGCCGCTAACGTGAATGCTGAGAGGAAAATGCAATAGTGGTGGCAAGCAACCGTTTCCTGACCCTGAGCTAAAAGTTCCAGTTAATAAATTCAGTGGATTCTCCACCTTCCTGATTGCAGCAGAGCTGGCCCCTAATGGGCATCTTTTGAGGTGTGTTTCTGAGAGCCATTCCTGAACAACCAGTCGGAAGCCCCTGTCTGCAGCCCTTACAGCAGTTTTGTAAGTAATTAATTCCCTGTATTCATCATGCTTTAAATAGCCAGGTTTTGCTCCCCGCAGCAAAACTTGAACTTTAAAACAAAACCTCAGGAAACGTGCGCCATATTGGAGGCCTCGAGGAGCAGCCCCTCTCCTGCTTTAGGTGCTTGTGGGCTCTGAGTCCTGTGAGGCAGATGAAAGTCAACAAGGTCCGCTTTGGCGCGGGAGTCGTTTCCCTTGTCCTCGGGCACTGGAGGGGGCTTTGCGAGTTTTGTGCTGGGCAGCGACATACCGGTGAGACCTTGGGAAACAGAGACTATACTCTCTTCAACTTTGTATCCTCTGTCTAGCGGAGTGCTTAGGGCATCTCAGCCCTTGATAAAGATTAGATTCTAAACGAAGAGAGTAGTGCTCTAGGCCGGAGAAGGCAATGTCAACCCACTCCAGTACTCTTGCCTGGAAAATCCCATGGACGGAGGAGCCTGGTGGGCTGCAGTCCACGGGGTCGCTAAGAGTCGGACATGACTGAGCGATTTCACTTCCACTTTTCACTTTCATGCATTGGAGAGGGAAATGGCAACCCACTCCAGTGTTCTTGCCTGGAGAATCCCAGGGACGGGGGAGCGTGGTGGCCTGCCCTCTCTGGGGCCTCAAAGAGTCGGACACGACTGAAGCGACTTAGCAGTAGCAGCAGTGCTCTAGGCGCATTTATCAGACTAAGAACTAGAGAACGGAGGCCGGGAGCCATCGGAGTTATGTGGGAATAAAGTTAAAGGAGCCTGGAAGAGCATGCGGAGTATTTGAAGCAGAACTCAACAAGCACTAAGGGACTGTATCAGTCAGAATTCAAAGAGAAGCAAACCCAGGGGGAGATATATACATATATATATGTACACATATATAGTATGAAGTTTATTGCAAGGAATTGACTTATGCAGTTGTAGGGGTTGGGAGGGGAAGCCTGAAATCCTTAGGGCAGATGGTCAGGCTGGAGCTCTTAAGTCCACAGGTGGAATTTCTTCTTCAGAGGAGCCTCTGCTGGTAAGGCATTTTAGCTGATTGAATCAGGCCCACTCGTGTTTAATACAAAGTTTCTTAAAGTCAACTGGTTAAGGATTTAAATCACATGTATAAACACCTAGATTAGTGTTTGATTGAATAACCGTGGGAGCAATAGCCTAGCCAAGTTGACACACTATAAAAAGACCATCCACCAGTGACCCACTGAAACCAGGAAATAATAGAAAAGGGTGAGGAAGAAGTCAGATGTAGCAAGTTCATCTACTCTTTGATGCCCTAGCATGCAGATAGGAAATGCTTAAAGCGCATTGGGGTAGCAACCTGTTCAACTGCATGAGACTGATGGAGGTGCTTTACAGTTGAATTTACTAATAAGAAAAACTTTTCCCTTAAGATTAAAGTAACTCATTAATTTATTATCCAAACTGAGACAATATTGAGAATAAAAAGGCATTCTGTTAATGATTATGTCAGGAAAACTAGCAAAAACCAGGACAGTCCCAGGCAAAACAGAGCACATGGTCCGTCCCCTCACTCAGCCAGAGAAGCTTTGAGTCCTCCTTTGAACCCAGCTCTCAAGGTTTCTTCAGTATATGTAGATGTACAGTGTCCCTCCTACCCACTTTTAATATTGCAGTGGGAAAATAAACAGTTTTGTTAAGTTTGTTAAAATTCACATGGAGCAATTTATTAATGCTGAAAGATCATTTAAAAAGCAAGATTTTTGTTTTCCTTGAATGAACCAATTTATGAGAGGATTATCTTAATAAACATTAATGGATACAAATTGTAAGCAATTAATGGCCCAACATACCATCCATGCCAAGTGATACAGTGATGTTACAGTAAACGACCCCAGTGCATAACAATTAGGAGCTTGACTTTGGAGTAAGATTGCTTCTGATTCATGTCCTAGTTACTTTGTTATTGATTATGTGAATTTGAACAAGTTGCTTATTCTCTCTCAGTCTCAGTTTCCCTACCTGTTAGATGAGGATAAAGATAAAGCTCATATCATGGGAGCATTTAAGGATTAAATAAAACAATCCATGTTAAAAATGCTTGGCACAGTGCCTGGCACATGATAAATTTTCTATAACCACACATTATTACTGTAATACAGCTATGCAGTCTTTGAAATATCAAATAAGATTTGAACTGAACTAAAATATCAAATAAGATTTATTTCAGGCAACACAATAAAATGCTACCCATGTATTTATTTTTAGGACTATTTGCTAGGGTTTTATTCGTCCATTTCAATTATATAATACTCATGGCAACACCATACTGTATCTGGAAATTTCCGTATGACAAACCCATCCTGGAGCAATATTAGGCATCATATTATCCATATCTTCAGAAACTTTTTCATAAATGTGATTCTTATCCATGAAGTGTAATTACTGAATACAGCTTTGTTTGTAAGATTTCTACTGAGAGACAAACTAGCAAAAGCATAGGACTGTTCAACCTTACTAGAAATGATGGGGAGTAAAAGAGCTTTCCCACTATGCTTTGTAGTTTATGAGACTATCTCCAGGTAATTCATTAGTTATAAAGTGACATGAAAATCAATTAATTTTAATGGTAGATAACAGATTATGATATTTAATAGTTCTTCTAATTTCATGAGGCAAAGTGAATTAGACAATGCAGTGTAAATCTTATAAGAGCTCATTTGACTGTCAAATGCAAATATGAATGTGTATGTCAGAAATTGGATAAAAAACTAAAGCATTCTATACAAACTCTATACACTTTATATACAGTTTTAAGTTAGAAGCCTTAAGAAATGTAAGACACTGTTCTGCTTTAGCTTGCTCTTAGAACTTACTTATTAAGCACTTACTATCTAATCTATGGTGTCTGCTAAAGAAAATAGCCCAGAAAGATACGTGCATCCCTCTCATTTTTTTTTCCTTTGTAACTGTAAGTAGAATAACTTAGAAATATTGGTGGTAAAAAGTTCTTCGTGAAAGGCTGTTTATGAATAATTGAAATGATGGAATACCAGGCTGTTGATGAGCTCTATTCATCTGTGTGATATTAAAAATAGCTAATTTGCTCTAAAAACTTTTTTATTGTTCTTAAATAAGTCCATTTAAACTCAGAAACAGAGCAAGTTCTTCATAAGATTTAACACAGCTGAGACTTTGGGTGAATAACTGCTTCCTTTCCCCATGAAACTCAGTTTACAGCCCAGTTTCCATTCCCCAGTAGAACAGAATGTAGAAAGGCAGCCTTGCTAGAAAGTTTCTTTTTAAAATGTTGTTAAATGATTTCTTTGAAATAGTTGTTGCTTTACAGTAAAGGAATAGGAGGTCACAGTTGCCTGGTTTCTGTTGATTCTCCTAGTTAATAAAGAGTTAAACCGTGAAGTGTGGACTTTTATTTTTATGTTTTAAAGGCATTTTGAAGGTGCTGGAGAGGGAAGGCCTGGTCCTAAGTGGTCATGTGGCTACCGCCATTCATCTTGGTAGTGACTATCTGTCAAAAGTGGCAAGAGTCCCTGTTAACAGCCCTGACCTGAGCAGTAATGAAGGGAGAGTGCACGGCAAAGTGTCCATTATCAGCAGGTCGGGAGCAGTAAATTGGAGCAGTTTGCTTCAATCTTGCTGCAAGTTGAAATGTAAGATAGGTGGGGATCAGCAAGAGGCAATTTTATCCTATGATCATTTTTGTCAGATCGCATCAAAGTGGCAACTTAGTTCGATGCATGATTTCAATTAACCAACTCTGGACGTAATGCTTCCACTGCCAGGGGAAGCTCTTTTCTGAGCCTGGGTTCCTCATTATTTCTTATTTCAACCCACCTGGGTATCTACAGGTGAAAGGAACTGTGAGGTTAGAGAAAGGAAGTGACATGTATGGATGACAGCCACTCCCCCAGACCTTGCCTCTGGGCAGCAAGCATCACAGTGTCTGGGTAGCTCTAAGTGCTACCTTGCTTATCTGCAAATTTCCTAACTCATAAATCTGTTTTTAATGACCTTCAACTCTGGATTTTAAATACGTTGAACTTGCATGTTGTTTACCCTTTAACAAAAGAATTAGTCTTTTGCATGACAGTTTTAGGAAGAGTCAGGTCACAAAGATCTGTACTTGTGCTCAGTCACATGAAGTTACTCATAAGCACAAAAAAAAGTGAATGTGAAGCTGAAGACTGAAGCTTTGTTAATTCTTAGAACCCGAGAACTATTTCCTACGTGGCCTAAGTGAATACTGGGATCAGTGATTGTATGGAATATATGCATATGTACATGAGGAAAGCCATGTCTGCTCTCAAGGAACCCACAGTTTAGGAGAAATAAGACATACACAAACAGCTACAATAAAAGTAGGAAGTTCCATAAGAGGGAAGCAAGATCCTATAGGAATTTAGAGAAAGATCACTTTTCGGTTGGGGAAGTAAGGGCAAACACCAAAAAGATAAACATTTAAACTGGGTCTCAGTAGCTGGGCGGATATTTCCAGGTGAAATTGGAGAATGTCTCTAGTACTAGTTTTCTATAGGAGCC
The DNA here is from genome assembly GCA_006410675.1 of Oreotragus oreotragus. NCBI lineage: Eukaryota > Metazoa > Chordata > Mammalia > Artiodactyla > Bovidae > Oreotragus > Oreotragus oreotragus. The sequence continues at coordinate 81,149 of SJYX01007227.1, read as the reverse complement.
TAACAAATTACCATACATTTAGGTGCTTACAACATGACCAGTTTATTAGCCCACAGTTTCTGTGGGTTAAGACCAGGGTTAACTGAGTCCTTTGTTCAGAATCACACTAAGATGAAATCAAGGTGTTAGCCTGGGCTTGAGTCTCATCTGAGGCTTGGGTCCTTTAGCTAAGCTCAGGCAGGTTGTTGGCAGAATTCAACTCCTTGCAGTTAAAGGACTCATTCTCCTCTCTCTCACTGGCTGCCAACTGAGGGTGCTTCTCATCTCTTAGAGGCTACTCACCATTCTCTGCCATGTGGTTTCCTTTTCAACATGAATTTGCTCCTTCAAGACCATCAGCTCAGTTCACTTCAGTCGCTCAGTCATGTCCGACTCTTTGCGACCCCGTGAATCCCAGCACACCAGGCCTCCCTGTCCATCACCAACTCCTGGAGTTCACTCAGACTCATGTCCATTGAGTCAGTGATGCCATCCAGCCATCTCATCCTCTGTTGTCCCCAATTCCTCCTCCCCGCCAATCCCTCCCAGCATCAAAGTCTTTTCCAATGAGTCAACTCTTTGCGTGAGGTGGCCAAAGTACTGGAGCTTCAGCTTTAGATCATTCCTTCCAAAGAAATCCCAGGGCTGATCTCCTTCAGAATGGACTGGTTGGATCTCCTTGCAATCCAAGAGACTCTCAACAGTCTTCTCCAACACCACAGTTCAAACACATCAATTCTTCAGCACTCAGCCTTCTTCACAGTCCAACTTTCACATCCATACATGACCATTGGAAAAACCATAGCCTTGACTAGACAGACCTTAGTCGGCAAAGTAATGTCTCTGCTTTTCAATACGCTATCCAGATTGGTCATAACTTTTCTTCCAAGGAGTAAACGTCTTTTAATTTCATGGCTGCAGTCACCATCTGTGGTGATTTTGGAGCCCCAAAAAATAAAGTCTGACACTATTTCCACTGTTTCCCCATCTATTTCCCATGAAGTGATCAGACCGGATGCCATGATCTTCGTTATCTGAATGTTGAGCTTTAAGCCAACTTTTTCACTCTCCTCTTTCACTTTCATCAAGAGGCTTTTTATTGTTCCTCTTCACTTTCTGCCCTAAGGGTGGTGTCATCTGCATATCTGAGGTTATTGATATTTCTCTCGGCAATCTTGATTGCAGCTTGTGTTTCTTCCAGCCCAGCATTTCTCATGATGTACTCTGCATAGAAGTTAAATAAGCAGGGAGACAATATACAGCCTTGACGTACTCCTTTTCCTATTTGGAACCAGTCTGTTGTTCCATGTCCAGTTCTAACTGTTGCTTCCTGACCTGCATACAGATTTCTCAAGAGGCAGGTCAGGTGGTCTGGTATTCCCATCTCTCTCATAATTCTCCACATTTTATTGTGATCCACACAGTCAAAGGCTTTGGCATAGTCAATAAAGCAGAAGTAGATGTTTTTCTGGAACTCTTGCTTTTTCCATGATCCAGCGGATGTTGGCAATTTGATCTCTGGTTCCTCTGCCTGTTCTAAAACCAGCTTGAACATCAGGAAGTTCACGGTTCACGTATTGCTGAAGCCTGGCTTGGAGAATTTTGAGCATTACTTTACTAGCGTGTGAGATGAGTGCAATTGTGTGGTAGTTTGAGCATTATTTGGCGTTGCCTTTCTTTGGGATTGGAATGAAAAACTGAGTTTTCCAAATTTGCTGGCATATTGAGTGCAGCACTTTCACAGCAAGGTTGTGCTTAAGAAGGGCCCAGCCCCTCCTAAGCACTCACCTGATTAGGTCAGCTCCACCAAGATGATCTCCTATTGATTATCTCAGAGTCAACTGATGACTAACCTAACCAACCACAGGAGTAACATCCTAGCATATTCACATGTTCTGTGAGGTGGGGGTTCTATACAAGTGTGTATTCAAGAGATGAACATCTGGGGACCATCTGGCATGGTACTGTAGAAAGAACAGTTTTTGAGAAAAAGAAAGGAGGGGTCTAGGAAGGAAGCATTAGGGATATTTGTGAACAGGTAGAAAAGTTATGACCAACCTAGACAGCGTATTAAAAAGCAGAGACATTACTTTGCCAACAAAGGTCCGTCTAATCAAAGCGTTGGTTTTTCCAGTAGTCATGTATGGGTGTGAGAGTTGGACTATAAAGAAAGCTGAGTTTCAAAGAACTGATGCTTTTGAACTGTGGTGTTGTAGAAGACTCTTGAAAGTCCCTTGGACTGCAAGGAGATCCTACCAGTCCATCCTAAAGGAAATCAGTCCTGAATATTCATTGGAATGGTTGATGCTGAAGCTAAAACTTCAATACTTTGGACATATCATGTGAAGAACTGATTCATTTGAAAAGACCTTGATGCTGGGAATGATTGAAGATGGGAGAAGGGGATGACAGAGGATAAGATGGTTGGATGACCATCACCGACTCAGTGGACATGAGTTTGATTAAGCTCTGGGAGTTGGTGATGGACAGGGAAGCCTGGCATGCTGCAGTCCATGGGGTCACAGAGTCAGATGCAATTGAGTGACTGAACTGAACTGAAGTTGTCAGTTTTCTCAACTAAATCAAAAAATGGAAGTGACTGGGGGATATTGGCCTGGAAAGGGATTTTAGATTAAGTCCATGAAGCGTCTTAAATTTCAGAGTGCAAACTCACCAAAGGTTTATAAGTGGTGATGTAATTATCATTATAATTTTTAAGAAGGTGATTCCTGGGTGCAGGACAGATTGAAAGAGAAAGCACTGTATGAGAAGGGGTTCTCTCTCTCTCTGTACAAGGATGGAGGTTCTTAGGGCAGTGTCTTGCTGCTGTAGCCTCAAGTAGAACATAAGGGACGCCCATTACTCATTTGTCAAGTGAACCAATGAGTGTGACAGGACAGGGGACAATTGTCGTAGTCTGAGTGAGCAATGTTGAGGAATTAGGGAGATAGCAGTGCAAAGAGAAAGGAGGGGGTGTATTGAAGAGATATTGCAGAGCTATAAGCAATGGGATTTATAAACCTGTGGAACAGGAAGCAAAGAGAAATCAAAACTGATATCAGTTTGATGTTTTTCTTTAGGTGTCATTACCAAAAATTCATTGCCAAGACACTTCCCCTGTTTTCTTCCAGGTGTTTTATGGTTTCCAGTGTTACATTTAAAGTATCCATTTGATTTAATTTTTATGAGTGGTGTAAGATAGAGATCTAGTTTTATTCTTCTACATGTGAATATCCAGTTTTCCTAGCCCTGTTTATTGAACAAATACTCGTCTTTGTTGTATATCCCTGGCTATTTTGTCTAATAGTTTAAGTCTTTGAATTAAGATATGCACAGGTATAGACAGGTAGATAAATGTTGCTTATCAGTGGCATATGTATATTTAAAATTAATATATGTAAATAATTTGGAAAAATTCATAAGTGACAACCAAGAATGTTGAAGAAAAACAAGATAGCTTTCATCAGAAAAGATTAAAGTAATTGAACCATTCAGTCATGAAAGCTTAGAGCAGGAGGTACCTTATGTGCTAGTCCACCGAACCTTTTAACTAGTGAGGACTCTCACAATACCCTCTGTGCGTAATCATTCTGTCTTTGCTTAAACAGTTTCAGAGACCAAGAAGCCACTGGATTTTTAGACAGCCTGTTTAAGTTTTAGGCAGCTTTGTTAGCACATCTTTATCATATGTCAAAGTGTGCCTTCTTATGGCTTATTTCCTCTGCTCATAGCCTACTCTTGGGAGCAATGCCCAACAGACACAACACTCCTTCAAGTGACAGCACCTCAGGCCAGCTGAAGGCCCATTTCTCGTGAGGAATGCATTCCTGAGGGCCTCGCATATTCAAAATTCATGAAAACAGAGGCCAGTTCTGGAAAGGTCGGTCTGTGTGTGTGTTAGTTGCTTAGTCATGTCCGACTCTTTGCAGCCCCATAGACTGTAGCCCACCAGGCCCCTCCATCTGTGGGATTCTCCAGGCAACAACGCTGGAGTGGGTTGCCATTTCCTTCTCCAAAAGAAACTATAGAAAGAAAGAAAGTGTAGTCGCTCAGTTGTGTCCGACTCTTTGCGACCCCATGGACTGTAGCCTACCAGGCTCCTCCATCCATGGAATTTTCCAGGCAAGAGTACTGGAGTGGGGTGCCATTTCTTTTTCCAGAAAAGGTTGGTAGTTAGTCTCATTTTCTGGCTAAAGTGGTGCTTCTGTGTGGCAATAAGAGAAGTATAATTCACTATTTGAACTTGTCTAATTCCTGATTAATCTTTAATTGAGGAGAATTGCCTTTGGAGATTCAGTTCAGTTCAGTCAGTTCAGTCGCTGAGTCGTGTCCAACTCTTTGTGACCCCATGAATCACAGCACACCAGGCCTGCCTGTCCATCACCATCTCCCGGAATTCACTCAGACTCACGTCCATCGAGTCCATGATGCCATCCAGCCATCTCATCCTCGGTCATCCCCTTCTCCTCCTACCCCCAATCCCTCCCAGCATCAGAGTCTTTTCCAGTGAGTCAACTGTTCGCATGAGGTGGCCAAAGTACTAGAGTTTCAGCTTTAGCATCATTCCTTCCAAAGAAATCCCAGGGTTGATCTCCTTCAGAATGGACTGGTTGGATCTCCTTGCAGTCCAAGAGACTCTCAAGAGTCTTCTCCAACACCACGGTTTAAAAGCATCGATTCTTCGGTGCTCAGCTTTCTTCACAGTCCAACTCTCACATCCATACATGACCACAGGAAAAACCATAGCCTTGACTAGGCAGACCTTAGTCGGCAAAGTAATGTCTGCTTTTGAATATACTATCCAGGTTGGTCATAACTTTTCTTCCAAGGAGTAAGCGTCTTTTAATTTCATGGCTGCAGTCACCATCTGCAGTGATTTTGGAGCCCCAAAAAATAAAGTCTGACACTGTTTCCACTGTTTCCCCATCTTTGCAGATTAAAGAGACCTATTTCAAATTCCCTTAGAAAGGCAGAGAACTGTATTTGAAGAAAACTGTCATTTCTCCAAGGCTTTTCTTTCCAAACTCCCTCAGCATATGGAAACAGCAATATATTAGTCTACTGAAACAGTCCATGATGCCTCCATCTCGAGGCAGTTTAAGAACAGGCAAATTAACTCTCTTGAAGGATCAAGAATTTGCATATTCAGAGGCTGAGAAGTAAACCAGATGACCCATTGAAGTTCTTCAGCACTGATTGCATTCTGATTTTTGCTCTTCAGTCCCAGGTTTCTTAAATGTAACAGTGCTTCCACACAACTATTTCCAATGGTAGGTATAAAGCATATACAACAAAATATAAACTTAAAATACAGATTGGCAAAAGAGAGTAGCATTGATTTTTTTTCAGTATATTTATGTGTATGCATAATATGCAATGTCCAATATCCAGAAGTCATTTATTTGCTTTAAGTCTCCAACTTGGCATGAACCTGTGTTTGAAAACCACTACCTGTGTTTGAAAATACAATTTTTATTTACATATTGTTATATATTACCATAGAACTCATGGATTTTTTGCATGTGTATCATTCAGTTTTCTTTCTGATGTGGTGCTTAAGCATACAGAGAAATTTCAGAAACAAAAAGAAAAAAAAATTTTGTATAACACTTCATATAAAAGTTTTTAGCATCTTGCTTTTAAGAAATAAAACTTTAAAAATCAACTAACTGAAGCCCTGAGTTACTGACACTCACAACTGAAGCCCTAACCCCATCATTTTTTGCTGTGCTGTTCTTTTCAAACAAGTAACAGTCATTGAAGTTCAAAAGGACACTTTTCCCCTTTGAAAACTTTTTTTTGTCTTTCTACACACTGAAAATTCTCAGCAATAGACAGGTTTATGTTTAGACAGACTGAATTGTCTGAAAAATTGTGATGCAGCAACTGGGCAGAGAGAGAAGTGAGATGTTTCTTTATGTCTAATCCTCTCTAACAGGAAGAGAAGAAACAAGCTGAAATTGTTCTCCAAATATGAAAGCTATCTGTCAAAATATTACATTGTTGAAATGATTATTATTTAAATTTATCAACCCAATAGCATCTGCATAATGAGAGGAGGAGGGTTAAGAAGAAATGTTCTTAAGATCTCCTGGTAGCAGATGTGTCCTTAGCTCTCAACAGTTGCTCCCCAGATGTTAAATAGCAGATTCTTATTTTCTGAGTCTGTACAAATAATTAGTAAGCTGGAAAAGACTGGGGCAACTCCTGTCTTCCTCACTAATTTAGTTAGTCTTGATCTGGACTCTTATCTGTACTACCCAACCAAGTACAAAACTGAAAAAATTAGAGTCCTTTGGGAAAAGAAAGCTTGAAAACACAAGGCGGTTGCAAGAGCTCATAAGACTATGAGAATAGCCAGCGGTGTGGAGTCTCTGGGCTTCCCAGGTGGCTCAATGGTAAAGAATCTGCCTGCCAGGCAGGAGACACAGGAGATGCGGGTTCTATCCCTAGGTCAGAAAGATCTCCTGGAGAAGGAAAGGGTAGCCCACTCCAGTATTCTTCCCTGGGAAATCCCTTTGGCAGAGGAGCCTTGTGGACTACAGACAGTCTGTGGGGCCAGTCATACACGACTGAACTACTGAGTACTGAACTCTGCTGTGAAATCTCTGAGAAAAGAGAAGGAAGGAGAACTAGAGCACATCTGAACTCACCGGTCTTTGAAAAGAGGAAGGAAAATTGGAATCAGAGGTGGGTTTTACAGATGAGAAGATGAAGGAATTACCTCCTGGTGATTTCTATTTTTGAAAAATAGAAATTTAACCCCAAAGACTTTTATATTAACCAAATTCATAGGCGGAGTACAAACTGCCCTCCTTTAACACACACACACACACACACACAATCAACATAGTCAAGGTCATAGAAAAGAAGATAGAGGGAGAAATGACTGGCTTGTTTCATGAGGAACCAAATATTTATAACAGCAGCAACCATAGGAGTGACTATTGCCAACTACAAATTGGCACTTACCATGGACATTTGGTATCTGCCTCTACACGAATTAAATCATGTGCTGCTGCAGCTGCTGACCTTCAGTGACCCCCTGAAATGAGTTCAAGGTAGAGAGCAGAAATATGAGGCATTCTGTGTTGTGGGGAGTGGGGAGGGGACACTCAGAACAGGTTTTCATATAGATATTTTCAGGAGCCAATTTTATGAGCCCAATTCCCAGTTGTGCATGGGACTGGTGATAGAAGCAAGATCCGATGCTGTAAACAATATTGCATAGGAACTTGGAATGTCAGGTCCATGAATCAAGGCAAATTGGAAGTGGTCAAACAAAAAAAAAAAAAAAAAGACAGACTCTATCTGAAAATTGCCATCTATTGTTGGCAATATTGTTTAGTTACATTGTGAGGCTTCAACTATGATGTTTCATTTCTAGTTAATGAATAATTTGTGGACATTGGTTCTAATATAACCTCCCCCCATGAGCTTTTCAATAATCATTTCTGCTTCATCTGAGAGCAAACCTTGATTAAATATTTTCTTCTTTCCTGGCTCTTGCTCTTGTTATCAAATAACAGCACCTTGTTCCACTTGAATTTCAGGAACTGTGTGAGAATTTCCTTTATGTAACCTGTGTACCTACCTGAAAGTCTTGCTTTCATCTTATCAATTACAGATTATAGACTGAAATGCCAGGTTATTACTTATGTAACATTTCTAAATTATTCTGGAAGCAAATAATGAATGTATATAAACAAATACAAGGAAAAAAAATTTCATATTCATTTTAATTGGAAGTTAGCCAAATTAAACTACCATGTATTATAATACCTGTTAACATTACAAAAGTTATATTAAATAAGAAATATATCTTGAGAAGACATTGCTGATGTCAGTTCACACCCATGCATGCTCAGTCACGTTCAACTCTTTGTGACCCCATGGGCTGTAGCCTGCTAGGCTCCTCATCCATGGGATTTTCTGGGCAAGAACACTGGAGTGGGTTACTATTTCCTCCTCTAGGGGATCTTCCCAACCCAGGGATTAAACCTGCATCTCTATGTCTCTTGTAGTGGCAGACAAATTCTTTATCACTGAATAATTACCTGCTGCTGCTGCTGCTAAGTCGCTTCAGTCGTGTCCGACTCTGTGCGACCCCATAGATGGCCACCCACCAGGCTCCACCGTCCCTGGGATTCTCCAGGCAAGAACACTGGAGTGGGTTGCCATTTCCTTCTCCAATGCAGGAAGTGAAAAGTGAAAGTGAAGTCACTCAGTCGTGTCCGACTCTTCGCGACCCCATGGACTGCAGCCCACCAGGCTCCTCTGTCCATGGGATTTTCCAGGCAAGAGTACTGGAGTGTGGTGCCATGAATAATTACCTACTCAGTAACTATTCAGTAATTATTTTTGAAAAATGTTCACATTGATGTATCTTTCAACATACACCAGTTAATTTTTTAATAATTAACTAAAGCTAAGCAAAGACTAAAATTAAGCAAAAATTCTACTTCACTTTCCTGTTAGAGGGAATTTCCTTCAACCACCATAACTACAGATATAAATAGTTGCTTTTAACCTCCTTAGTTTAAAAGAATTTAATTAGAGATAGAATAAGTTGATTAAAATAAGCAGAATATTTATAGAATTAGAAAGAGAATATTGTCTTTTGTTATTTATTAATTTATATAAGTAATGTTCCATTCAAAGTCAAACAAACCATCCGTCTCCGTTCAACTCTGATATTCACATTTTCTGAGGATCAGCTCCTCAAATTCCTGTTACGTGGAGTAAAAATATAACTTTTTATAACTACAAAAATTAACACTGAAAAAATGTCAGTGCAGATGGACATATGCTTTTTATCTTTTGACTGTATTTCTGTTTATTCCTTTTAAGTGGCACATTGAATTTAGAAGAAGATGTTTAAATCAGAGTTTCTTATTTTCTTAATCTTGAGTCCTTGGACATGGAACAGCATCATTCCTTTAAAATTAATGCAGACTTTGTGTATATGTACATTTTTTTTCTTCTGGTGAAGAGCTTATGTTATTTGTCAAATTCTTAAAGATTTTTGTTTGCCGTACTTAAAGAACATGACCATCCCATCAAAAGAGTCTTTTTCCCCGCCCCCTTGAATCTGTCTTTGTGAATTTCTTTACCTATAAAATATGGCAGAAGGGACACTGGGTGTTTTCCAGAGCGTGGCTTCAGAGGTATTCCAGATCCTGCCTCAGCTTTCACAGAACTCCATGGACATTTTGCTGTGAAGAAGCAATGGAGAAAGTCACTTCATTCTTTGCAGCCAGCCTAGCTGGTGACTCAAACATGAGTGAAATCAGCTGAATGCACCTAAATGAGGGAGTGATGGCAGTTTACTCCAGTTCTCTTGCCTGGAGAATCCCATGGACAGAGCAGCCTGGTGGGCTACAGTCCATGGGGTTGCAGAGTTGGCAGGACTGAAGTGACATAGCACACACAGCACAGCAGAGATCAGCAGAGGATCCACCCGTTAGATCCAAAGAATTCTGAGAAACAATAAATCAGTGTGATTTTAAGCCATCATTTAGGTTAGGGTATGTGATGTAGCAACAGATGACTGATAAACCGAAAATCTAACACTTCACAAAAAACTGGTTTAGGGCAAAAAGCAAGTTCACCTACAAATCTTTTCACTTTACTACAGAGACTTTTTGACAAGTGCTAAAAAAGGAGACTTTTAATCAACATTTGATGATAATATTTCTCTTCTACTCTCTATCAATAACCTCAGATATGCAGATGACACCACTCTTATGGCAGAAAGTGAAGAGGAGCTAAAAAGCCTCTGGATGAAAGTGAAGGAGAGCAAAAAAGTTGGCTTAAAGCTCAACATTCAGAAAACGAAGATCATGTCATCCGGTCCGATCACTTCATGGGAAATAGATGGGGAAACAGTGGAAACAGTGTCAGACTTTATTTTTGGGGGCTCTAAAATCACTGAGATGATGACTGCAGCTATGAAATTAAAAGACGCTTACTCCTTGGAAGAAAAGTTATGACCAACCTGGATAGTATATTCAAAAGCAGAGACATAACTTGGCCGACTAAGGTCCGCCTAGTCAAGGCTATGGTTTTTCCTGTGGTCATGGATGGATGTGAAAGTTGGACTGTGAAGAAAGCTGAGTGCCGAAGAATCAATGCTTTTGAACTGTGGNTTTTCTTGGGCTCCAAAATCACTGCAGATGGTGACTGCAGCCATGAAATTAGAAGACACTTACTCCTTGGAAGAAAAGTTATGACCAACCTGGATAGTATATTCAAAAGCAGAGGCATTACTTTGCCGACTAAGGTCCGCCTAGTCAAGGCTATGGTTTTTCCTGTGGTCATGTATGGATGTGAAAGTTGGACTGTGAAGAAAGCTGAGTGCCGAAGAATCAATGCTTTTGAACTGTGGTGTTGGAGAAGACTGTTGAGAGTCCCTTGGACTGCAAGGAGATCCAACCAGTCCATTCTGAAGGAGATCAACCCTGGGATTTCTTTGGAAGGAATGATGCTAAAGCTGAAACTCCAGTACTTTGGCCACCTCATGTGATAAGCTGACTCATTGGAAAAGACTCTGATGCTGGGAGGGATTGGGGGCAGGAGGAGAAGAGGACGACTGAGGATGAGATGGCTGGATGGCATCACGGACTCAATGGACGTGAGTCTGAGTGAACTCCGGGAGATGGTGATGGACAGGGAGGCCTGGCGTGCTGCGATTCATGGGGTCGCAGAGTCGGACACGACTGAGCGACTGAACTGAACTGAACTGATGGCTACCTCTCTGTTAAATCAAATGATATTTTCCAGAGTAAGTGTAGGAAACTGATTAATTTTGTCAGTAAAGGTAGAGAGGAGACCAGAACTACAAAAATATTGTTCAAAATTGTACTTCTTAGAGCAAAATCATACAAGTTGCATTGCCATGAAGACCCTTGAATAATCAGCTTAAGCTTAGATAATGGTAAGTGTTGTGTTTGGAGAGAAAGCAGAATAAGCTTTGGGCACAATTCTTTTTAATCAGGAGATCCTTCTGAAAGTTAGTAAAGAAAATGACTTATGACTCATTTAGACTGTATAGATACTTTGACTATCCAGTGAAAAGCTGGAAACAGTTTTTATCCTTCTCACTGTTTTGGGATAATTATTAATTTAAAAACTATTATATCTTGTTTATAATTTTAAACATTACAGTGAATTTACAGCTAACTGTGGTAGATTGAACTCATGTTTACTTTCCACTACTTCCTCAAAATTGTTAGTAAATGGATTTTTAAAAAAGGATAAGTGTACTTCTGCTTTAATCTATCATGGAGTAATAGGGGTCACCTTTACCCTGACAGTGTAAACAACCAGAAACTGTACAAAATGTATGGAACACCTGTTTTCTGATGTTGGACTAGAAGTAGTACAGGGTTGTGATTCCTGAGGGAAGAGAGACAAGTGAAGTGAGCTCTGTTGTCACCTAGGCTTTTACCTAGAGGTACATTCTGGATCATGGAGCAGGGTCTGGGGGGTTGCAAGTATAGCACAGTGGTCTCACTGACTGGAGGGGACAGAGATTGGAGGTCAGGGAGGTTGAAGCAGATAAAAGTTGTGAGGAAGAATTCCATGCAAGAGACAGTTATGCAGAAAAAGAGCTCCAGAAATGTTAAATCTTTTCTGAATACCAAGAAAGAATACTAAGAAACAATGGTGAAAACCTTTCTAGATTTGATAAAAATGCTAAGACAGTGATCTAAGAAGCTTGGTGAACCCCAAGCAGGGTAAAACTGCAAACCCTGAAACTCACACCAAACCGCATCATAATCAAGTTGCTGAAAACCAATGATAAATAGAGAAATCTTAAAAGCAGATAGAGGGAAGAAAGACAGCATGTACAGAAAACCAAAGGTAAGGATCATTGTAGACTTATTGTCTAAAGCTATGCAAGCCAGAGACAATAGAATGGCATCTTTAATGCGTTAAAAGAAAATGATAGCTTGGAAATAAGTGAAAGCATTCTTCAAAAGTGAAGGCGAGGGAGGTCCCTGGTGGTCCGGTAGTTATGACTCAGTGCTTTTGCTGCCAGGGCCCAAGTTCAGTCCTTGGTTGGGCAACTGACATCCTACAAACCACATGGTGTGGCCAATACAAACCCCAAACAAACAACAACAAAAACAAAACTGAAGGCAAAACAATATTTTTTTCCAACAAATAAAGTTGAAATAATTTAGAAATATACTGCTGTATGAGAAATATTAAGTTATTCAGGCAGAAAGAAAAAAATCAGGTGGAAATGTGGATCTACACAAAGGAATGAAGAGTACTTGAAATGGCATAAATGTGAGTAAATATAAAAGACTATCTTCCTTCTCATTAAAATTTTTATTTAAAATACAATTGACTATTTAAAGCAAAAATTATACGCATGCCAGGGTTTAGATGATACATAGACGTGAAATGTATGACAACAGTAGTACAGATGGAAGGGATGAGACGATAGTTATAAAGTTTATTATTAGGTTTTTACATTGTATTTCAAGTGACATTATTTGAAGGTACAATGTGATAAAATATGCATATTTCAAACCCTAGAGCACGCACTAAAAAAAAAAAGCAAAAACAAAACCCCAAACCAAAAAGGAAAACCAGAGAACTATAGCTGATAAATCAGTATTGGAGATAAATTGGAGTGCTAAAAATACTTATAAAGTTAGGCAGGCAAAAAGGGAAAACAGGACAAAATAAAAAACAAATATGAAGATGACAGACTTAAACCCAACCATATTAATTACTGTTATCAAATACAAAGGGTCTAAACTCCCCAATTATAAGGCAGAGATAGACTTTTATCCAGTTAGGATAAATAAACAAAACCCGACTGTGCTCTATCTAGAGGGAATCTACCTTAAATATAAATACACAGGTAGATTAAAAGTAGAAGGATGGAAGTTATACCATGCAAACACCAATCAGAAAAAAGCTGCTGCTGCTGCTGCTAAGTCACTTCGGTCGTGTCCGACTCTGTGTGACCCCATAGATGGCAGCCCACCAGGCTTCCCCATCCCTGGGATTCTCCAGGCAAGAATACTGGAGTGGGTTGCCATTTCCTTCTCCAATGCATGAAAGAGAAAAGTGAAAGTGAAGTCGCTCAGTCTGTCCGACTGTTAGCGACCCCATGGACTGTAGCCCACCAGGCTACTCCGTCCATTGGATTTTCCAGGCAAGAGTACTGGGGTGGGGTGCCATTGCCTTCCCCGAGAAAAAAGCTAGCATGACTATATTAATAGCAAAGGATATCTTAGAACAAGAAATTTCATATGGAATAAAGAAGGTCATTTCATAGTAGTTGAGAGTACAGTCCATCAGGAGGACATAACAATTCTAATTGTGTGTACATCCAATAACAAAGTTTCAAAATACATGCAACAAAAACTGATAAAGAAATTAACAAACCAACTATTATTGTTAGAGGTTTCAACATTCCTCCTTTAGTAAATAATAGGATAAACTGACAATATCAGTAGGGATTTGGATGATATTAATAATACTATCAACCAACATGACCCAACTGACATTTACAGAACACTCTACTCAACAACAGCATTATGCCATGTTATGAATTATAAAACAAGTCTCAATAAATGTAAAACATTAAAATCATACAGAGTATGTTTTCTAATAAGAATGGAATTTAAAATTATTAACAGGTATTTGGTAAAAATAGCATATCTTTAAATAATTTAAGGATCAAATTAGAAATCAGTAAAGAAATTTTAAAATATTTTGAATAAAGATGAAGAAACTTCAGAATTCATGGGATACAGCTTAGTAGATATGTACAGCTTAGAAAAGAAGAAAGTTCTCCAATCAGTGACTGAGGCTTTCACCTTAAGAAATTAGGAGAAAAGAAGCAATTTGAGTCCAAAGGGAGTGGAAGGAAGGAAATAATAAAAGTCAGAAAACAGAGAAAGAAAATTAATTGAATAAAAAATTTAGGTTTTTAAAAAATCAAGTTGCAACATTACATAGAATGATCAAGAAAAAAGACAAATTTCCAGTATCTTTCAGAAAAAGAGAAAACACTACTAAAACCCTGTGTTAATTAAGGGGATAATAAAAAGATATTATGAATAACTGTGCAAATATGTTTGACAGCTTAGATGAAATGGAAAAATTCCTTGGAAGACAGTTTTCCAATACTGACTCAAGAAACATTTCTGAATATCTATATATCAATGAAAGTGATTAAGTTCATATTACGAAATGTTTTCACAAAGAAAACTCCTAGGCCCAGATGGTATTATTGGTGAATTCTGCCAAAAATTTAAGAGATAATACCAATCTTTTAGCCCTGAAGAACTTTCAGAAAATAGAACTGGATAGTATATTTTCCAGTTCATTTTATGAGACTGATATTAAACCAGACAAAGACATTATAAGAAAAAAAATTATAAAGCACTGTCCCTTAGGAACAGGCAAAAATCTTTAACAAACTATTAAACACCAATACATTATTAATAAAAGGTAAACTGTCATGATTCAGTAGGACTTATCCCAGGGATGCCAGGTTAATTTAACATTTCAGTATCGATAAGTATAATTTACATTAGCAAAAATAAAAAAAATATCTTTATAGATATGCATGAAAGCCTTTTGGCAAAATTCAACATCCATTCTGAAAATCTTACAGTAAACTGAATACCAGGGAACTTCTTCAACTTGATAAAGGTTTTCCATGAAAACCTACATTTTATTCTTAATGGTGAAAGACTATTTTCCCTCTAAGATCTAATGCTTTCACCACTGTTCTTCCTTTTTTTTTAAATAGTTTATCTATTTGTTTTTGGTTGAACTGGGTCTTCATTGCTGCATGTGGCGCTTTCGCTAGTTGTGGCGAGCAAGGGCTACTCTTTATTGCGGTGTATGGGCTTCTCATTGTGGTGGCGTCTCTTGTTGTGAAGCACAGGCCCTAGGACACTGGCTTCAGTAGTTGCAGCCTGCAGGTTCAGTAGTTGTGGTTCTCAGGCTTAGTTGCTCCATGGCATATGAAATCTTCCCAGACCAGGGATTGAACCTGTGTCCCTGGCACTGGCGGGCAAATTCTTATCTACTGTACCACCTGGAAGGTCCACCACTGCTCTTTTTTTCCACCGCTTACTTTTTAATATTGTTGTGAAGATCCTATCCAGGGTGATAAGGCAAGACATAGAGACTGGCAAAGAAGAAATAAAATAATATTATTTGCAGATGACATGGTTAATTATGTAGAAAATTCTGATTCTATAGAAAAGCTGCTAGAACTAATGTAAAGTTCACAGGATATAAGGTCAATATATAAAAGTAATTTTTCTTTATACCAGCAATTAATAATTGGAGACGGAAAATTTAGAATACCACTTATAACATAGGGCTTCCCTGGTGGCTCAGGTGGTAAAGAATCCACTTGTGAGAGACCTGGGTTGGGAAGCTCCCCTGGAGAAGAGAATGGCAACCCACTCCTGGATTCTTGCATGGGAAATCGCATGTACAGAGAAGCCTGCCAGGCTACGGTCTGTGGGGTTGCAAAGAGTCGGACAGGAGTGAGCAACTAACACTACAGTAACATAAAAAATACTTAGGTAGAGGTGAATACTCAGATGGGGGTGGTTGTGTGCGTGTGGGGGTGGGGTATATGGGAGCTCGCTGTACTTGTATTTTGCCATGAATCTAAAACTGCTCAAAAAACTAAAGTTTATTATTTCAAAAAAACACATGAAATATTCAGGGACATATTTTCCAAGATTTATGTGAGACTTGTATACTAAAAACTACAAAACACTGCTAAGATAAAGTAAAGGAGACCTAAATAAATCGAGAGGTATGGCATGTTCATGAATTGGAAGACTTAATATTTCTGAGACATCTATTTCTCCAAACCTGTAAATTCAATGCAATCATAATCAAGCTGATTCTAAAATTTATAGTGTAATGCAAAAGAGCTAGAATGGCCAAAACAATTTTGTAAAGGACAAAGAAGGAAGTCTTACACTACTTAATTTGAAGACGTACTATAAAGTTACAGTTATCAAGACATTCTTGATATTGACATAAGGATAGATATATTGGTCAATAGAAGATCCTAAGAGAGTTGTTACAGACCCAAACATGTATAGTAAATTGACTTTTTTTTTTTTTTAAAAGATGGCTCTTTTTTTCTTTAAAAAAAAAGACTATTTATTTATGGCTGCGCTGGACTTCGTTGCTGCACACGGGCTTCCTTCAGTTGCTGTGAGCAGGGGCTACTCTCCTTTGTGGTGTGCGGGCTTCTCATCGGAGCAACGAGTTGCCGAGTACTGGTTCTAGGTATGTGGGCTTCTCTCGCGTGGAGTACAGGCTCTAGGTGCGCCGGCTGGAGTTGTTGCAGCACTCAGGCTCAGTAGTGGTGGTGCATGGCAAAATACATGGGTTTAGTTGCTCTGTGGCGTATGGAATCTTCCCGGACCAGGGACTGAACCTGTGTCCTCTGCATTGGTACCACTGTACCCATGGACCAGTGGACCATTGGTCCACCGTGCCACCAGGGAAGTTCTGTAGTCAGTGATTTTTGACAAAGTGTCTGAGGTATTTCAGTGGGGAAAAGGAAAGTCTTTTCAAGAAATGATGCTGTATCAGCTGGATATCTATATGGAAACAACCTTATCCCTAACCTTCCACCATGCACAAAAAGTAACAGAAATGGATCCCAGGCCTAAACATAAAAGCTTAAATTATAAAGCTTTTATCTAGAAGAAAACTTAAGAGAAAAAATTTCACAACTCTGGAGTAGGCAAATATTTCTTCAGTAGGATACAAAAACCACAAATGAAAATTTAAAGAATTTATCAAAATTTAAAGAACCCAGGTGAACTAGCCCAAGTAAGAAGCAAATGTACTTACAGAGGTGATGAAAGGAATGCCTAAGATAACTGTGCAGCAGAACTAGAGGAATCCTGTGCAGACTGGAACAGAAAGGCTCTGGGAAAGTTGTGTTCACGGGATTGATAGACTTCTGATGTGTTTAAATAGGAGTGGAGATTAACAGGGTGGAGAGTTTGGTAATGGATTAGTGAAAGATGTATAGAAACTAAGAAAACTAAGACGAGTATTAATTCTAGTTACTAGTTTTAAAAGGAGGAATGAGAAACCATACTGCATGGCCTGCCTGTAATAGCATTACAGATGATAAAAATGTAAACATTGAATATTAATCTAATTATAAATGATATTGAAAGGATGGAAGAGGGAAAATGTTGAGTGTCAGGTATGTGGTGGTTTCTAGTAGTGGTAAAAGACATCCTCATCTTCTATAACCATGTTAGTTGAATATATAGAGTGGGAAAGGCCAGGAAGGGAATGCAGAAGGTGGCTGTTTTTCATAATGTCTTGTAGAATATTTTGAGTTTCTTGAACTATGCATATGAACATGGTTTGAAGCCTCATACTGCCACTTACTGATTGTGTGACTTTGATCACTTAACCTCTCTGTGCCTGAGTTACATCTTTTGTTGAAAATTAGTGTAATAATTGTGCTTTCCTAAGGAAGTTGTTGTTAGAGTGAACTAATTTAATCTATGCAAAATACCTGGGATAGTGTCTGGTACAAAGTAAGTGCTGTGTAAGTGTTTCTGTTATAATTTTGTACAGCCTTTACTTTGAAAAGTATTAAAATGAAAATAAAAACAAAAATTGTGCTGATCTTAAAAGCTTTTACCTGATGTTGTGGCCTCTGTGTATTTACCTAATATTGGTGATCTCTGTATCTTTAAGTCCTCTTAAGTAAATAACCCTGTAAGGAATGTATTTTTATTATTCTCCATTTTCAAATAACCTGAGGCTCAGAAAAGTTAACCACCTACCCAAGATCAACCAGCTAGTTATTGCCAATAGCCCCAGTGTTAGGATTTCAACTGGGCCAACCTGGCCACAAATCCCAGCCTTTTCCCATTTGCCTTCCAGGCTCACAGTTTACTGAATGTTTCACAACCCAAGGTAGGCCACAAGTTTCTGTGGGGGAGTGAGGGAGTGAACAGGGTACAGTCCTACATACCTCGCAGAGAAACTGCACAGGGCATCATGGAACACACTCAGTGAGTAATCACAGATGGAGAGGCCTGGCCCATGGTGAGTGCTCAATAATATATGTTAAATGAATGCATGCGTGTGTAGGATTCTGAAGCCCTGGGTAGATTTCTTTTTTCTTTATATATTTCACTGAAGTATAGTTGACTTACAATGTTTCAGGTGCACAGCAAGGTGATTCAGTTATACATATACACATATTATTTTTGAAATTCTCCACTATAGGCTATTACAAGATACTGACTATAGTTCCCAGTGCTATACATAGCATATGTTGCATATATATTTTTAAATTAGAAATCTAGCATTCTATTCATATTAAGTCAAACAAGTGAAATCAAAATGTCATAAAGTTTTTAGTTAGGCAAAAATGCATAAATTTTCTAAAATATATATTATACATATTCATATATATATATAAGCTTTTCTACTATGCTTGATAAAGAACAAGAAAAAAAAGATGGAGAAATTGGAAAACATAAACTAAATGAATTGGGAGCACTGACTATGAAATAGGAAAAGTGAAACAAACTAGATAAAAGATCATCATATAGTCCAGTTGTTTTTGAACATGAATACTCATCAGAAACATAGCTGGTGCTCTGGAGGAAAAAAAAAGCCAATACCTGGGCATTTCATTTTTCAGAAAATTTCAAGATAATTCTGATATGCATCTGGGTCTTAAAAAGTGATTACAGGTTTTTCTGTTAAATCCTACTTTTGGTGATACAGAATTCTATTATTTTTCTTTTGACCAGTGGTATTGAGTAATAGTTACATAATCACAATAGTAAAAGATGTTTATCAGTTTTCGCAATCAATAGCCAGACAAAAAATAAAAGATACTTAAAATTGCAAGCCATAATGGGAACACGATTAACTTAACAATATAATTACATAGAATTTGGGGGGCGTCAAACAGAGTGATGTGGTGAGTGGAAGTGCCTACATGCACAGGTTTTCATCTGCTGGGCAGATTTTAAAGTGCTCCTCAGATGACCCTATATACGAGACAGCAAAAGAGACACAGATGTAAAGAACAGACTTTTGGACTCTGTGGGAGAAGGTGAGAGTGGGATNATTTGGGGGGCGTCAAACAGAGTGATGTGGTGAGTGGAAGTGCCTACATGCACAGGTTTTCATCTGCTGGGCAGATTTTAAAGTGCTCCTCAGATGACCCTATATACGAGACAGCAAAAGAGACACAGATGTAAAGAACAGACTTTTGGACTCTGTGGGAGAAGGTGAGAGTGGGATGACTTGAGAGAATAGCATTGAAACATGTATATTACCACCTGTGAAACAGATCGCCAGGCTAGGTTCAATGCATGAGACAGGGCACTCAGGGCTGGTGCACTGGGATGACCCTCAGGGATGGGATGGGGAGGAAGGTGGGAGGGGGCTCAGGATGGGGAACACATGTACACCCATGGCTGATTCATGTCAATGTGTGGCAAAAACCATGACAATATTGTGAAGTAATTAGCTTCCAATTAAAATTAATTATAACAAAATAAAGTGCTCCTCAGGAATGCAGGCCGTGTGTGTGTTGGGCGGTGGGTGAGGGGACAGTGAGGAAACACCTTCAGGGGAGACTCTAAAGCTCCAGGCTGCTCTGTCAGGCCTGCCCACCCCCATCCCAGGGCATGAAGCTGAACAAGCTGAAGACTGAGTGTGACATTTATCCAGCCAGTTAATTCCATATACTCCTAAAAAATAAATTAACCCAGAATTTTAATTTGGGGTCCTCATAATAATGCTAACTTATTTCTCCCACTCCTCCCACCCAGATGTCCCAGAACCTTGCTTCTCTCACCAACATGAGTGAGCTCATTTTCTTGGCATTTCACTTTTCACAAAAAACTCAAGGCTTTAATCACAGAAAGAACAAAGTTGTGACACGTGCATTTGCTGATTTATTGAGTTGAAACTCTCAGAAATGGGTTAGAAAGGTCTTCAGCAAATGCTTCTTCCACTTAGTAAATATTCCTTCTCTGTCCTAGAGGTTTTCCCTGAGAAATTTCTAATGCAACTGAGCTGTTTTCCCAAACTCTAGAAAACCAAGGGCTGCTGGGTGGCCTCATGATCTTTTAACCTCTAACCAAGCCTGGATGCTTCAAACAAAAATTTCTGAGCCTTAAAACCAAATTGTTCTGACTCAAATCCAAACCCTGTCTACAAGTTCAGCTCTCTTTGTGGCAGTGACCCTTGTTGTAAAACGAAAGTGGGGGTGGAGGTGGAGGAATCTCAGTTTAGCTCACCCAGACAGGGTGGCTGCCCTGATCCCAGGTGGGTTTTGATTGAAAGAGTCCTGTTTTGTGCTCCTGTCTCTCTCTTCAAAGCTCATTGAACTTTTTGTTGCCATAGACTATGAGTTTGAAACCTGGTTTCTAGTAATCTCTCTGCTAAAAGTGGCTTGAACTTGTGTCAACTCTGGGTCTTAGTCTGTGCTTTCTTATAGTCGGGGATTTAGGCCAGCCCAGCGCTTATCAACCCACTCCAGTATTCTTGCCTGGAGAATCCCAGGGACAGAGGAGCCTGGTGGGCTGCTGTCTATGGGGTCACACAGAGTCGGACACAACTGAAGCAACTTAGCACCAGCAGCAGCAGCGCTTTTCATTATCCTTTCTCCGAGTTGCAAGACTCTTGCAAAGGAAATCTATCTGGATGCTGATACAGAAAAGAGGTAGAGTTGCTTGACTTCTGAAGGTGGACTCTTTCCCCTACTATGTGGCCGTATTGAATACAGTTTTAAAATTCGGTTTTAATTTTTTCCCCCAAAGATGGATAATACGTTAATAGGATAATGGGAAAAAGAAAATAAAGAGGTAAGAATGTGGGAGGGAGTGAGTTAACAAATCATTGGCTATGCTTTCCATATAAAATATGGAGATAGGTGGTATAATAGAAGATAATAGTACACTGTTTCTCTGAAATGTCATACAAATTATGATATGAAATTTTATTGTTGTTTGTATGCCAACTCGAATAACGTTATAGTTAAGTGAACACTGTCTTAGCTGTATGACCCTAGCAGGTCAGGGCTCAGGTGGGTATCCATTCAGGGACCTGGCTTTTCCTGCCCATCTAAATAATAAAAAGTCTTCACTGCTACAACACTTCAATTTATGCTGTCTTATATTTGTGATAGGCTCTATGAGCTTGGTTGAGTCAAGGGTCACCCAGAAAATAACCAGCTTCCACTTTCTTTAATTATGCAAACTAGAGCTAGGCGACAGATCTTGCCTTTGGTCTGCAAGACATAGGGAGTTTTGCAAGCCCTAGGGGAGTGCAGAATTTCCTGAAGATGTTGCAAGGTGGCTGACTTTCTTCTGAAGTCATGCAATATTCTCCTTTGCTTTAGTTATGACTGCAGAGGTGCTGGGAAGCAAACTGAAAACTAGCACCTTGAAGCAGGCTTTTCTCCATAGGTCCACCAGAGGCAAGGCAGGCTCATTTAGAGGGAAGAGCTTGGTGCCACTGCTTTCAGCTAAAGGTACTGTGATCCAGTTCCACCTCAGAGGCCCCCAGGAGCCTGTTTCAACCTCATTCAGCCCTTTTTAGGCACATATCAGATGAAAGTCACCCCTGCTCCTCACTCCACCCTCAGCCCAGCAGAGGTGGCCTTGTAGACATCCTTCCTCTTCTTTTTCTGCCAGGCTTACAATGTGAAACTCTTGAAGATTTTCTAACTTCACAATGGTATCACTTTCCTTGAGTTTAGGTAAATCTTTATAGAGAATGGGTCCTATTCCCTCATGAGTAGGAAGATTACCTAGTTTTTGGACATGACCGTAAGCAGAAGATGCTAAATAATACCTTATAGAGATTCCACTAAATATATTAAGCCTAGTGAGGATTTTAAGTGTTTGAGTGTACGAAGGGAATGGAATTATTAAAATGGAGAGATTTTTTTAAAAAGTCACCATTCCCTGAATATAACAGTATATGGGCTAGTTGCTGGAGTACTTAAATAGAAAGTGAAACTGAATCATACTGTTTACTTTTCAGAGTAAAAGCTATTGAGAATAAAAATTTCCCCTGAAAGAGCAACAGGGATTTTGTAAAATATTCCTTTCTGTTCTTTGAAATTCAGAGTTCATCTGAAAACCTGGGGGTTATGCCCTATTGAAGTAACACTTCAATAATGAAGAATGCCACATGGGGTCAAGGAGTAGTGTTCTGGAGAGAAGACCAGTGTGTGCTCTGAGTCAGCAGAGCACATTACTGAACCACAGATTGGGTCAGACACCCAAGGCCTAGGGAAGCAGCTACTCAATCTTCTATCGGTTGAGAACTTAGTAAATGGCAATACCAGTGTTTAGAGGAGTCTCACAATACATTTTAGAGTTAGCTTAGGTAAGCTGGAACTCAGTGTGTATCATAGAGGCTAGAGAGAGTACAGGAAAAGTTAGGCAAAAATTATATATATAAGGGCAAAATAAAGGATCTTTCTTAAGAAAATTAATTTTGTAAGTTCTTTCTTTGTAGGGCAGTTTGCTCACTTTCCCTTCTGTGTGCTTGAAAATAAATTACTGCCCCAATAAAGTTCTAGTTCATTTAGCCTGGATGGGTCATGGAGAGTTCTGACAAAACGTGGTCCACTGCAGAAGGGAATGGCAAACCACTTCAGTATTCTTGCCTAGAGAACCCCATGAACAGTATGAAAAAGCAAAAAGGTATGATACTGAAAGATGAACTCCCCAGGTTGGTAGATGCCCAATATGCTACTGGAGAAGAGTGGAGAAATAACTCCAGAAAGAATGAAGAGACAGAGCAAAAGCAAAAACAACACCCAGTTGTGGATGTGACGGATGATGGAAGTAAAGTCCGATGCTATAAAGAGCAATATTGCATAGAAACCTGGAATGTTAGTTCCATGAATCAAGGCAAATTAGAAGTGGTCCAACAGGAGATGGCAAGAGTGAACATCAACATTTTAGGAAGCAGTGAACTAAAATGGTCTGGAATGGGTGAATTTAACTCAGATGACCATTATATATCTACTACTGTGGGCAAGAATCTCTTAGAAGAAATGGAGTAGCCATCATAGTTAACAAGAGTCTGAAATGCAGTAGTTGGATGCAATCTCAAAAATGACAGAATGATCTCTCTTTGTTTCCAAGGCAAATCATTCAATATCACAATAATCCAAGTCTATGCTTTGACCAGTAATGCTGAAGAAGTTGAATGGTTTTATGAAGACCTACAAGACCTTCTAGACTAACACCCCAAAAATATGTCATCTTAATTATAGGGAACTGGAATGCAAAAGTAGGAAGTCAAGCTACCTGGAGTAACAGGCACATTTGGCCTTGGAGTACAAACGAAGCAGGTCAAAGGCTGACAGAGTTTTGCCAAGAGAATGCACTGGTCATAGCACACACCGTCTTCCAACAACACAAGAGAAGATTCTACACATGGACATCACCAGATGGTCAATACCAAAATCAGACTGATTATATTCTTTGCAGCCAAATATGGAGAAGTCAGCAAAAGCAAGACCAGGAGCTGACTGCGGCTTAGATTATGAACTGCTTATTGCCAAATTCAGACTTAAACTGAAGAAAGTAGGAAAATCACTAGGCCATTCAGTTCAGTCGCTCAGTCATGTCCTACTCTTTGCGACCCCATGAACTGTAGCACACCAGGTCTCCCTGTCCATCACCAACTCCTGGAGTTCACTCAAACTCAGAGCAAAAGCAAAAACAACACCCAGTTGTGGATGTGACGGATGATGGAAGTAAAGTCCGATGCTATAAAGAGCAATATTGCATAGAAACCTGGAATGTTAGTTCCATGAATCAAGGCAAATTAGAAGTGGTCCAACAGGAGATGGCAAGAGTGAACATCAACATTTTAGGAAGCAGTGAACTAAAATGGTCTGGAATGGGTGAATTTAACTCAGATGACCATTATATATCTACTACTGTGGGCAAGAATCTCTTAGAAGAAATGGAGTAGCCATCATAGTTAACAAGAGTCTGAAATGCAGTAGTTGGATGCAATCTCAAAAATGACAGAATGATCTCTCTTTGTTTCCAAGGCAAATCATTCAATATCACAATAATCCAAGTCTATGCTTTGACCAGTAATGCTGAAGAAGTTGAATGGTTTTATGAAGACCTACAAGACCTTCTAGACTAACACCCCAAAAATATGTCATCTTAATTATAGGGAACTGGAATGCAAAAGTAGGAAGTCAAGCTACCTGGAGTAACAGGCACATTTGGCCTTGGAGTACAAACGAAGCAGGTCAAAGGCTGACAGAGTTTTGCCAAGAGAATGCACTGGTCATAGCACACACCGTCTTCCAACAACACAAGAGAAGATTCTACACATGGACATCACCAGATGGTCAATACCAAAATCAGACTGATTATATTCTTTGCAGCCAAATATGGAGAAGTCAGCAAAAGCAAGACCAGGAGCTGACTGCGGCTTAGATTATGAACTGCTTATTGCCAAATTCAGACTTAAACTGAAGAAAGTAGGAAAATCACTAGGCCATTCAGTTCAGTCGCTCAGTCATGTCCTACTCTTTGCGACCCCATGAACTGTAGCACACCAGGTCTCCCTGTCCATCACCAACTCCTGGAGTTCACTCAAACTCACGTCCATCGAGTTGGTGATGCCATCCAGCCATCTCATCCTCTGTTGTCCCCTTCTCCTCCTGCCCCCAATCCCTCTCAGCATCAGAGTCTTTTCCAGTGAGTCAACTCTTCACATGAGGTGGCCAAAGTACTGGAGTTTCAGCTTTAGCATCATTCATTCCAAAGAACACCCAGGACTGATCTCCTGTAGAATGGCCATTCAGGTATGACCTAAATAAAATCTCTTATGATTATACAGTAGAAGTGAAAAATAGATTCAAGGGATTAGATCTGACAGACAGTGCCTGAAGAACTATGGATAGAGGTTTGTGACATTGTACAGGAGGCAGTGATCAAGACCATCCCCAAGAAAAATAAACACAAATGAAAAAGGCAAAATGGTTGTCTGATGAGGCCTTAACAAATAGCTGAGAAAAGAGAAGTGAAAGGCAAAGGAGAAAAGAAAGATATACCCATTTGAATGCAGAGTTCCAAAGAATAGCAAGGAGAGATAAAGCCTTTCTCGGTGATCAATGCAAAGAAATAGAGGAAAACAATAGAATGGGCAAGAAAATTAGAGATACCAGGGGAACATTTCATGCAAAGGTGAGTACAGTAAAGGACAGAAATGGTATGGACCTAACAGAAGCAGAAGTTATTAAGGAGAAGTGGCAAGAATACACAGAACTATACAAAAAAGATCTTCGTGACCCAGGTAACTATGATAGTATGATTACTCACCTAGAGCCAGACATCCTGGAATGCAAAGTCAAGTGGGCCTTAGGAAGCATCACTATGAACAAAGCTAGTGAAGGTGATGGAATTTCAGTTGCGCTATTACAAATCCTGAAAGATGATGCTGTGAAAGTGTTGCACTCAATATGCCAGCAAATCTGGTAAACTCAGCAGTGGCCACGGGACTGGAAAAGGTCAGTTTTCATTCTAATCCCAAACAAAGGCAATGCCTAAGAATGTTCAAACTACTGCACAGTTGCACTCATCTCACATGCTAGCAAAGTAATGCTCAAAATTCTCCAAGCCAGGCTTCAACAGTACCTGAACCATAAACTTCCAGATGTTCAAGCTGGATTTAGAAAAAACTGAGGAACCAGAGATCAAATTGCGAAAATCTGCTGGATCATCAAAAAAGCAGGAGTTTCAGAAAAACATCTATTTCAGCTTTACTGACTATGCCAAAGCCTTTGTGTGGATCACAACAAACTGGAAAATTCTTCAAGAGATGGGAATACCAGACCACCTGACCTGCCTCCTGAGAAATCTGTATTCAGGTCAAGAAGCAACAGTTAGAACTGGACATGAAACAACAGACTGGTTCCAAATCAGGAAAGNCCTTTGTGTGGATCACAACAAACTGGAAAATTCTTCAAGAGATGGGAATACCAGACCACCTGACCTGCCTCCTGAGAAATCTGTATTCAGGTCAAGAAGCAACAGTTAGAACTGGACATGAAACAACAGACTGGTTCCAAATCAGGAAAGGAATACATCAAGGCGTATTTTATCAATCTGCTTATTTAACTTATATGCAGAGTACATCATGCAAAATGCTGGGCTGGATGAAGCACAAGCTGGAATCAAGATTGCCGGGAGAAATATCAATAACCTCAGTATGCAGATAACCTCATATTTGAGGTTACTGATATTTCTCCCGGCAATCTTGATTCCACAATATACAGCCTTGACGTACTCCTTTTCCTATTTGGAACCAGTCTGTTGTTCCATGTCCAGTTAATGGTCCCATTACTTCATGGCAAATAGATGGGGAAACAGTGGTAACAGTGCCTGACATTTTTTTTTTTGGATGGGGGGGGCTCCAAAATCACTGCAGATGGTGACTGCAGCCATGAAATTAAAAGACGCCTGCTCCTTGGAAGAAAACCTATGACCAACCTAAACAGCATATTAAAAAGCAGAGACATTACTTTACCAACAAAGTCCTGTCTAGTCAAAGCTATGGTTTTTCCAGTGGTCATGTATGGATGTGAGAGTTGGACTAAAGAAAGCTGAGCGCCAAAGAATTGATGCTTTTGAACTGTGGTGTTGAAGACGACTCTTGAGAGTCCTTGGACTGCAAGGGGATCCAACCAGTCTCTCCTAAAAGAAATCAGTCCTGAATATTCATTGCAAGGACTGATGCTGAAGCTGAAACTCCAATACTTTGGCCACCTGATGTGAAGAACCAACTCATTGGAAAAGACCCTGATGCTGGGAAGGATTGAAGGCAGGAGCAGAAGGGGACAACAGAGGATGAGATGATTGGATGGCATCACCGACACGATGGACGTGAGTTTGAGTAGGCTGAGGGATTTGGTGATGGACAGAGAGGCCTGTTGTGCTGTAGTCCATGGGGTTGCCAAGAGTTGGACATGACTGAGTGACTGAACTGAACTGAACCGAAACTCTAGTTGATCCTTTCTTTTTAATCATGTTTGACATTTTCCTCAGGGTTTTCTCTAATTTCAGATGTCTTTGTCTTGAGAAGAACACACCCTGGGTCTTACCTACCTATGGGACTTTCTTCTTGAAGCTGCCCTGCCTGGACCATACCCTTCTTCCCTTCCTAGCTCTCTGACTTCTCTCTTCACTTCATGACTCGATTCCATTCTTCCATGCCATCACAAATGCCCCTCCTATCTCTGACCACCACAGCATACCCTGTGCCTTTTAGGTGGTAATATCATCTAATTTAATGTCTAAATCAGAATTCTTTTAGAAATAAAAGAGGGTACTGGTAATTAATAATGATGCTGAACTTACAGTTATATACCCGGGACTATCCCAGGCAAGCTAGGATGGGATGTTCCTCTTCAGCGCATTTACTGTAGTCTTGCCTCTCCTATCATAGTCAAGAAAAGAGTCCAAAATGCAGTACTTGGATGCAATTTCAAAAAACGAGAGCTGACTAGTTTGAAAGACCCTGATGCTGGGAAAGATTGAGGGTGGGAGGAGAAGGGGACGACAGAGGATGAGATGGTTGGATGGCATCACCAATTCAATGGACAGGAGTTTGGGTAAACTCCAGGAGTTGGTGATGGACAGGGAAGCCTGGTGTGCTGCAGTCCATGGGATTGCAAAGAGTTGGACACAAATGAATAACTGAACTGAACTGCCTCTTCCACACGCAGGCTGAAGATTCTGAGGGTAGTGACTGTCTCATCTTTCCATCCCTTCTCGTATCCAGTTAGTACTTATTTAAAAATAAACTTTTTATTTTGAAATAATAATTTTAGATTTCTAGAAAGTGGCAAAGAGTTCCTGTTTATCCCTTACCCAGTTTCCCGCATTGTTTACATTTCCATGATTTATTTGTTAAAATTAAGAAACTGCCTTGGTTTATTGCTATTAAACTTCAGACTCTATTTGGATTTCACCAGTTTCTCCATTAATGTCCTCTTCCTGTTCTGACTCAGACCATGACATGATGCTGCATTTGGTTTACATGGCTCCCCTAGGATGTGACAATATTTCATTCTTTCCTTGTTTTTCATGACAGTCTTGAGGTATTCACAAAATTTCCTGCAGAAATGTCCTCCTGCTGGGAAAGATTGAGGGTGGGAGGAGAAGGGGACGACAGAGGATGAGATGGTTGGATGGCATCACCAATTCAATGGACAGGAGTTTGGGTAAACTCCAGGAGTTGGTGATGGACAGGGAAGCCTGGTGTGCTGCAGTCCATGGGATTGCAAAGAGTTGGACACAAATGAATAACTGAACTGAACTGCCTCTTCCACACGCAGGCTGAAGATTCTGAGGGTAGTGACTGTCTCATCTTTCCATCCCTTCTCGTATCCAGTTAGTACTTATTTAAAAATAAACTTTTTATTTTGAAATAATAATTTTAGATTTCTAGAAAGTGGCAAAGAGTTCCTGTTTATCCCTTACCCAGTTTCCCGCATTGTTTACATTTCCATGATTTATTTGTTAAAATTAAGAAACTGCCTTGGTTTATTGCTATTAAACTTCAGACTCTATTTGGATTTCACCAGTTTCTCCATTAATGTCCTCTTCCTGTTCTGACTCAGACCATGACATGATGCTGCATTTGGTTTACATGGCTCCCCTAGGATGTGACAATATTTCATTCTTTCCTTGTTTTTCATGACAGTCTTGAGGTATTCACAAAATTTCCTGCAGAAATGTCCTCCAAACTTGATTTGTTTTTTCTCATGGTTAGGCTGAGGTTATGTTTTTAGGGGAAGAATGCCACAGAAGTGAAGTACCCTTTTCATCATATGTACCAGGGTAACACATGCGCATGGCATCACTGAGGATGCGAGCTTTCATCATTGGGGAAGGTGCTCTTCCTTTCCCTGTGCTGTTCAGTGGGAGCAAGTCACTGAGTTTAAGAATATCTACCTCTACCTCCTGGAAGGGACAGTATCTATGTTTTTTATTTTTTTTTCCTGGCTGTTTTGGGTCTTCATTGTGGTGTGCAGGCTTCTCAAGTTGTGGCACGTGGAGTTAGCTGCCCTGTGGCATGTGGGATGTTAGTTCACCAGCCAGAGGTGGAATCTGCGCCCCCTGCATTAGAAGGTAGATTCCTTTTCGAAAAAATTAAAGCTTTTGTTTTTGGCAGTGCTGAGTCCTGTTGCTGCTCAGGACTTCTCGTTGTGAGTGTGGCTACTCTCCAGTTGTGGGGTGCAGGCTCCTCCCTACGGTGGCTTCTCACTGTGGAGCGTGGGCTTCAGTAGTCGTGGCTCCCAGGCTCTAAAGCACCGGCTCAGCAGCTGTAGCACACAGAATTAGCTGTTCAGTGGCATGTGGTATCTTCCTGGATCGGGAATGAACCTGTTTCCCCTGCATTGGCAGGCAGATTCTTTACCACTGAGCCAACAGGAAAGCCCCTAGAAAGTGGGTTCTTAACCACTGGACCACCAGGGAAGTCCATACATACAGTTTTATTCATTTGTTTCAAAAGTGATTCTTTTCTGACAACCTTATCTCTGTTTTCTGTTTAAGAGCCTGTGGAAGAACAGCTTAAGACCACCCAGTAATTGTTCGCGCCCACTCAGTGGCCTGACAAGCGGAAGCTTCAGACCAGCCTTCAGTGGCAGGCTGAGCACTCCAGCGTTCTGCAGGCTACAACTGAATAGGCACAAAGGACACCAGCCTGCCTTCAGGCTAGCCAGTAAACTCCGTAGCTAGAGCAGTTCATTCGCTTGGAAATGCCTCCACAGTCACAGCCTTTTGAACATGCCTTGCTCTTCTTTTTCAGTCTTCTCAGGATCTCTGAGTAAGTAGAGATCAGACATGACCTGTCTGATCACTCGAAGACTGTGCAGAACACTTCCCAGACCAGTATCCACTACATCAGGCCTACTGAGTGAGCTTCCTTGTCATTGCAGGGGATGAGTGTCCACATAGCAAAAAGGAGAATGTTTACACAGAGTGATGGTAGACAGGTTAGAGGCTGGTGGTAAGCCCTGGGGTAATAATCCCCAGAAAAATGAGGCTCCCAGAAGCTGTCTGGATCTGATTAGTGTAGGTTCCAGGAGTGAAGGACCTGGGAAGTAGCTCCAGTGGCAGCAACAAACTTCAGTGAAGTCTGCTGGCTGGTTTCCCTGAAGGATGACAGTCACATCAACCAGTTTTTCAATGGCAACAATGGCATGAACTGTCAATGGAAGCCTCTCCCAAGTCGTCTTTAGATTTCTGATATAGATGCCATCACTTTTCCTTTTGTACATGCAATGTTCCACTTGGAAGTCAAGGTTTATACCACGTAAGTGGGTTCCTGCTGCTAGGAATTTGAGGACATCCTCCTCTTTCATATACAGGACACCAAGAACTGTACACATCTTGGAAACTTCCCTTTAAGTTATGGGGATAGAGGACAATGCCATATGGATCCCTCTCTGGGTAGTACAGAAGGACTCTACACATATTACTTGGAGTTCTTCTGTAAGGAAGATTTGTCTCTTCTACCTCATTTATTTTTCAATCACTTATATCAGAATGTGTATTTCCTTTATACTTTGGGTCACGATTCAGTACTATATTATTTCATTGTTGGAATTATCATGGCATTGGCCACTGGGAGCTTTCAGGTTGGTTCCTGTGTCCCTTTGACATACTTTCTTTTGGTTTTTGAGCACTTGCTTACCTTAAAGAATCTGCCTGAGATGCAGGAGATCTGGATTCGATCCCTCGGTCAGGAAGATCCCCTGGAGAAGGAAATGGCAACCCACTCCAGTATTCTTGCCTGGAAAATCTCATGGACAGAGGAGCCTGGTGGGCTACATTTCATGGGGTCGCAGAGAGTCGGACATGACTGAAGCAACTAACACGTCACCTTATGGTATTATAAAGTGCTTCAGACTTGTCTTGTATTTTCTCTGCCCTGGTTCTAGAACTAGCTCTTTTCCCAAAAATCTTCATTTTATGACATTTGGTTCCTTTAATGACATTTCAAAACCGAGATCTAGCATAGCTCTCTGAGCTAAACTGAATTCTGATCAAGTGTTCCCAGGTTAACATAAACACAGCAGAAGCAGTAGTGGTCCATTTGGGCATCAGTCCACTTGGTTTCTTTTTCTGGTGAGCTACTGGCCCTTCACCTGAGGCCCTAGCCCTGCAGGGTGTGGGAGATAACTAAACAGGTGTTTCTGGGCCCAGGGAGGGGAGCAGTGGGGTACAGCAGCTGCTTCTCCTCTTTATCTTGGAGAGCTGCCACTAATAGGTTAGAGGGAGGGGCCCTGTCATCTATGATTTTTCAAAATTTATTTTTAAAAACTGTGGTGTAAGTGACATTTATTTTGCAATTTTAGGTTTATCTGAATTAACACGTTTATAAAAATAGTATCATGTGTTTAAATGCATAGAAAATGTGTTCATTAACTGCAGTATTTCAGTGGTCATAATTATTTTGCTGAGTATAGAGTACGTTCTTGTAAATAATATATGTTGTTGTTCAGTCACCAAGTCATGTTCAACTCTTTGCAACCCCATGGACTGCAGCATGCCAGGCTCCTCTGTCCTCCCCTATCTCCCAGAGTTTGATCAAATTCATGTCCATTAAGTCAGTGATGCCATCCAACCATCTCATCCTGTTGCCCACTTCTCCTTTGCCTTCCGTCTTTCCCAGTATCAGGGTCTTTTCCAATGAGTTGGCTCTTTGCATCAAGTGGCCAAAGTATTGGAGCTTCAGCTTTAACAGTATTCAGTGAATATTCATGGTTGATTTCCTTTAGGATTGACTGGTTTGATCTCCTTGAAGTCCGAGGGACTCTCAAGAGTATAGAGCAAATTATTTAGTAATGTGAAATGTTACTTCACTTTATTTTTAATTGAAGTATATTTACAATATTGGTTTCAGGTATACAACATAGTGGTTCAGTATTGTTATAGATTAATTATACTATATTTAAAGTTAATAAAATGGCTCTATTTTCCTATGCAATATGTCCCTGTACCTTATTTTATACATGGTGTTTTGTACCTCTTAATCCCCTACCCCTACCTTGCCCCTCCTGTCTTCCCTCTTCCCACTGGTAACCACGTTTGTCTCCGTATCCATGAATCTGTTTCTCTAGTTATATACATCTATTTTTTTAGATCCTTCATATAAGTGATAAGTGTCTTTCTGATTTATTTCACCAAGCGTAATACTTTATTGGGTCCATCTGCTTTGATGCAAATTGAAGAACTTCATTCTGTTTTACGGATGAGTAATATTCCATAGTGTGTATGTACACATGGGCTTCCCAGGTGGTGCAGTGGCAAAGAATCTGCCTGCCAATTCAGGAGACACAAGAGACCTGGACCAGAAGATCCCCTGGAGTAGGAAATGGCAACCCACTCCAGTGTTCTTGCCTGGAAATTTCCATGGACAGAGGAGTCTGGTGGCCCACAGTTCATGAAGTCAGAAAGAGTCTGACACAACTGAGCACGCACACACATATATCCATACATACACAGCATACCTTTTTTATCTACTCATCTGTTGATGGACACTTAGGTTGCCTGGCTATTGTAAATAATGCAGCTATGAAATGATATATATGAAATGATATTATGAAGAGGTGGCAAGAATACACAGAAGAACTGTACAGAAAAGATCTTCATGACCCAGATAATCATGAGGATGTGATCACTAATCTAGAGCCAGACATCTTGGAATGTGAAGTCAAGTGGGCCTTAGAAAGCATCACTAAGAACAAAGCTAGTGGAGGTGATGGAATTCCAGTTGAGCTGTTTCAAATCCTGGAAGATGATGCTGTGAAAGTGCTGCACTCAATATGCCAGCAAATTTGGAAAACTCAGCAGTGGCCGCAGGACTGGAAAAGGTCAGTTTTCATTCCAATTCCAAAGAAAGGCAATGCCAAAGAATGCTCAAACTACCGCACAATTGCACTCATCTCACACGCTAGTAAAGTAATGCTCAAAATTCTCCAAGCCAGGCTTCAGCAATATGTGAACCGTGAACTCCCTGATGTTCAAGCTGGTTTTAGAACAGGCAGAGGAACCAGAGATCAAATTGCCAACATCCGCTGGATCATGGAAAAAGCAAGAGAGTTCCAGAAAAACATCTATTTCTGCTTTATTGACTATGCCAAAGCCTTTGACTGTGTGGATCACAATAAACTGTGGAAAATTCTGAAAGAGATGGGAATACCAGACCACCTAACCTGCCTCTTGAGAAATCTGTATGCAGGTCAGGAAGCAACAGTTAGAACTGGACATGGAACAACAGACTGGTTCCAAATAGGAAAAGGAGTACGTCAAGGCTGTATATTGTCTCCCTGCTTATTTAACTTATATGCAGAGTACATCATGAGAAACGCTGGACTGGAAGAAACACAAGCTGGAATCAAGATTGCCGGGAGAAATATCAATAACCTCAGATATGCTGATGACACCACCCTTATGGCAGAAAGTGAGGAGGAGCTAAAAAGCCTCTTGATGAAAGTGAAGGAGGAGAGCGAAAAAGTTGGCTTAAAGCTCAACATTCAGAAAACGAAGATCATGGCATCCGGTCCCATCACTTCATGGGAAATAGATGGGGAAACAGTGGAAACAGTGTCAGACTTTATTTTTTTGGGCTCCAAAATCACTGCAGATGGTGACTGCAGCCATGAAATTAAAAGACGCTTACTCCTTGGAAGAAAAGTTATGACCAACCTGGATAGTATATTCAAAAGCAGAGACATTACTTTGCCGACTAAGGTCCGTCTAGTCAAGGCTATGGTTTTTCCTGTGGTCATGTATGGATGTGAGAGTTGGACTGTGAAGAAAGCTGAGCGCCGAAGAATTGATGCTTTTGAACTGTGGTGTTGGAGAAGACTCTTGAGAGTCCCTTGGACTGCAAGGAGATGCAACCAGTCCATTCTGAAGGAGATCAACCCTGGGATTTCTTTGGAAGGAATGATGCTAAAGCTGAAACTCCAGTACTTTGGCCACCTCATGCGAAGAGTTGACTCATTGGAAAAGACTCTGATGCTGGGAGGGATTGGGGGCAGGAGGAGAAGAGGACGTCCGAGGATGAGATGGCTGGATGGCATCACGGACTCGATGGACATGAGTCTGAGTGAACCCCGGGAGATGGTGATGGGCAGGGAGGCCTGGCGTGCTGCGATTCATGGGGTCGCAAAGAGTCGGACACGACTGAGCGACTGAAATGAAACGAACTGATGAACATTGAGGTGCATATATCTTTATAGCAAGTTAGTGTTTTCATTCTGTTCATATATATTCTCAGGAGTGGAACTGTTGGATCACATGGCATTTCTATTTTCAGTATTTTGGGGAATCTCCATGCTGTTTTCCATTAATGGTTGCATCTATTTACATTCCTACCAACAATGTACAAGGGCTCCCTTTTCACAACATCCTCACCAACATTTATCATTTGTAACCTTTTTGATGATAGCCATTCTGACAGATGCAGGTGATATTGTGTTTTGGTTTGCATTTCTGTGGTGATTAGTGATGTTGAGTATCTTTTCATGTGCCTGTTGGCAATCTTTTTTTTTTTGTAAAAATCTCTCTTCAGATTCAGTTCAGTTCAGTCACTCAATCATGTCCGACTCTCTGCGACCCCATGAATTGCAGCACACCAGGCCTCCCTGTCCATCACCAACTCCCGGAGTTCACTCAAACTCACGTCCATCGAGTCGGTGATGCCATCCAGCCATCTCATCCTCTGTCGACCCCTTCTCCTCCTGCCCTTAATCCCTCCCAGCATCAGAGTCTTTTCCAATGAGGCAACTCTTTGCATTAGGTGGCCAAAGTTCTGAAGTTTCAGCTTTAGCATCATTCCTTCCAAAGAACACCCAGGACTGATCTCCTTCAGAATGGACTGGTTGGATCTCCTTGCAGTCCAAGGGACTCTCAAGAGTCTTCTCCAACACCACAGTTCAAAAGCATCAATTCTTTGGCGCTCAGCTTTCTTCACAGTCCAACTCTCACATCCATACATGACCACAGGAAAAAGCATAGCCTTGACTAGATGGACCTTTGTTGCCAAAGTAATGTCTCTGCTTTTGAATATGCTATCTAGGTTGGTCGTTACTTTCCTTCCAAGGAGTAAGCGTCTTTTAATTTCATGGCTGCAATCACTAGTGATTTTGGAGCCCCCAAAAATAAAGTCTGACACTGTTTCCACTGTTTCCCCATCTATTTCCCACGAAGTGATGGGACCAGATGCCATGATCTTAAGTTTTCTGAATGTTGAGCTTTAAGCCAACTTTTTCACTCTCCTCTTTCACTTTCATCAAGAGGCTTTTTAGTTCCTCTTCACTTTCTGCCATAAGGGTGGTGTCATCTGCATATCTGAGGTTACTGATATTTCTCCTGGCAATCTTGATTCCAGCTTGTGCTTCTTCCAGCCCAGTGTTTCTCATGATGTACTCTGCATAGAAGTTAAATAAGCAGAGTGACAATATACAGCCTTGACATACTCCTTTTCCTATTTGGAACCAGTCTGTTGTCCCATGTCCAGTTTGAACTGTTGCTTCCTGACCTGCATATAGGTTTCTCAAGAGGCAGGTCAGGTGGTCTGGTATTCCTATCTGTTTAAGAATTTTCCACAGTTTGTTGCGATCCACACAGTCAAAGTCTTTGGCGTAGTCAATAAAGCAGAGGAGATATTTTTTTGGAACTCTCTTGCTTTTTCAATGATCCAACAGATGTTGGCAATTTGAATCTGGTTTCTCTGCCTTTTCTAAATCCAGCCTGAACATCTGGAAGTTCACGCTTCACATACTGTTGAAGCCTGACTTGGAGAATTTTGAGCATTACTTTACTAGCATGTGAGATGAGTGCAATGACTAGATCATCAAAAAAAATTTTTTTTTGCTATTGAGTTGTATGATGACTATATATTTTGGATATTAACTGCAGATCAGTTATATTATTTGCAAGTATTTTCCCCTATTCAGTTGTCTTTTCATTTTGTTGTTGGTTTCCTTTGCTGTGCCAAAGCTTTTAATTAGATCCCATTTTTTATTTTTGCTTGTTTCCTTTGCCTTATGAGACAGATCCCAAAAAACAGTTACAATTTATGTCAAAAAGTATCTACCTATGATTTCTTCAAGGAGCTTTATGGTTTCTAGTCTTGCATTTAGGACTTTAATTCATGTTGAGCCTTTTTTTTTAAATATGTGATAAAATCTTCTGATTTCATTCTTTTACAATGTAACTGCCCAGTTTTCTCAGTACCTGTCTTTTCTCCATTGTATGTTCTTGCCTTTTTTGTTGCAGATTAATTGACTATAGGTGCAAGATTTATTCCTGGGCTCTCTATGCTGTTCCATTGATCTATGTCTGTTTTTGTGCCAATACTGTACTGTTCTGACTACTGTAGCTTTGTAGTATAGTCTGAAATCAGGTAGCATACTTCCAGCTTTGTTCTTTTCCCTCAAAATTACTTTGGCTATTTGGGGTCTTCTGTGGTTCCATATATATTTTAGGATTATTTGTTCTAGTTCTGTGAAAAATATCATGGGTATTTTGATAGGAATTGCATTAAATTTGTAGATTAACTTGGGTAGTATGGACATTTTAACTATTAATTCTTCTTGTCTCCAGTTTCCTTCATCAGTATCTTACGATTTTCAGAGTATAGTTTGTTCACCTTTTTGTTTAAGTCATTTCTAGGTATTTTATTCTTTTTGATGCAATCATAAACGATTTCTGTACGTTAATCTTATATCCTGCAACTTTACTGAATTCATTTCTAATAGTTTTTTTTGATGGATACTTTAGGGTTTTCTGAATATAGTATCATGTCATCTACAAACAATGACAATATTACTTCTATCCTTACAGTTTGGATACCTTTTCTTTTTCTTACCTGCTGTGGCTAGGACTTCCAATACTACATTAAATAGAAGTGGTGAGTGTAGATATTCTTGTCTTATTCTTAAGAGGAAAAGCTTTCAGCTTTTCACCCTTGAGTATGCTATTAGCTGTGTGTTTGTCACAAATGGCTTTTATTATTTTGAGATGTGTTCTCTCTATAACAGTTAAAAGTTTATTCTTAATTGAAAGATAATTGCTTTACAGTACTGCATTGATTTCTACCAATATCAACATGAGTCAGCTATATGTTTACCTATGTCCCCTTCCACCTGAACATCCCTCCCACATCCCTCCCCATCCCACTCTGTAACAGCTTTGATGAGTTTTTTATCATGAATGGATGTTGTATTTTGTCAAATGTTTCTCTGCATCATTTGAGATGATCATACGATTTTTATCCTTCTTTTTGTTAATGTGGTATATCACAATGATTGTGGCTATTGAACCATCCTTGCATCTCTGGGGTAAATCCCATTTGATCATGGAGTATGATCCTTTTGGTATTATTGTTGGATTCAGTTTGCTAATATTTTGTTGAAGATTTTTGGATCTATATTCATCAGAGATATTGACTTGTAATTTTCCTTTTGTTTAGTTTCTTTGCCTGGTTTTGGTATCAGGGTAATTGTGATCTTATAGAATGAAATTGGGAGTGTTCCCTCTCCTTCAAGTTTTTGGAATAGTTTGAGGATAGGTATTAGCTTTTCTTTATATGTTTGGTAGAATTCCCCTGTGAAGTGGTCTGGCCCTGGATTTTAGTTGGTGCAAGTTTTTTGTTGTTGATTGTTCTGTTCATATTGCTGTTTCTTGATTCAGTTTTGGAAGGCTATATGTTTCTCAGAATTTGTCCATTTCTTCTGCTTTGTCCGATTTGTTGGGATATAATTATAGTTAGGCATGCATGTATGCATGCTCAGTTGCTAAGTTGTGTCTGTCTCTGAGACCCCATGGACTGTAGCCGACCAGGATCCTCTGTCCATGGGATTTTCCAGGCAAGAATATTGGAGTGGATTGCCATTTCCTTCTCCAGTGGATACTCCCGACCCAGAGACTGAACCCATGTCTCCTGCTTGGCAGGTGGATTCCTTATTACCGAGCCTCCTAGGAAGCCCATGTGAGGTATAACTGACATTTAAAATCACACTAGTGGGAATTCCTTGGTAGCACAGTGGAAGAGAACCCACCTGACAATGGAGGGGACACAGGTTTGATTCCTGGTTCAGGAAGATTCCACAAGCCTAGGAGCAACGAAGCCTGGGTGCCACAATTACTGAGCGTGCACCCCAGAGACTGAGCTTCTCAACAAGAAAAGCCATAACAATGAGAAGTCTGAGCACAACTAGAGTAGCTCCCACTCACTGCAACTACAGAAAGCCCTTGCACAGCAATGAAAATCCAGTGCAATCATAAACAATTTTTAAAAATCACATTAGTTTCAGATGTATCACGATTTGTTACAAAATTATAATCACATTAAGTATAGTTAACATCCATTGCCATATAAATTTTTGTAATGAGAGATTTCAAGATCTTTTAGCAACTTTCAAATATGTAATACAGTATTATTGACTATAGTCACCATGCTGTACATCGCATCTCCATGACTTATTTTATAACTGGAAGTTTGTACCTTTTGATCCTTTCACCCATTTCAGCTATCCCTGACACTCTGCCTCTGGCAACCACTAAAGTCTGTTGTCTGTACTTGAGTTTATTTTTGTTTTTAGAAATAGATTCCATCTATGAATCTTAAAAAAAAAATTCCACTTGTGACATCATACAGTATTTGACTTATTTCACTTAGCATAATGCTCACACATTCCATCCATATTGTCACAAATGGCAAGATTTTCTTCTTTTTTAAGGCTCAACATTCCACTGTATAAATACACAGTACATCTTCTTTATCCATTCATCCATCACTGGTCACTTAGGTTGTTCCCATATCTTGGCTATTATAATACTACAGTGAACATAGAGGTGCCTGTATCTTTTTGAATTAGTGTTTTCATTTTTGAGGATAAATAGCCAGAAGTGGATCTGCTGAATCATATGGTAATTCTATTTAAAAAATTTTTGAGGAACCTCCATACTGTTTTCATATGGGTTAATTTTTATTCCTATCAACAGTGCACAGAGGCTCCCTTTTCTCCACATTCTTGCCTGCACTTGTTACTTGTCTTTTTGATAACAGCCATTCTAACAGGTCTGAGGTGATATTTTGTGATTTTGATTTGCCTTTTCCTGATTAGTGATGCATATTTTTTCAACTGCCTGTTGGCCATCTGTATGCCTTCTTGGTTAAAAAAAAAGTCTCTGTAGATTCTCTGCCCATTTTAAAAATGTTTGTTTTTTTTTTTTGGCTACTGAGTTGTATGGCTTTATATATTTTGACATTAAGCCCTTAGCAGATAAATGATTTGCAAATATTTTCTCCCATTCAGTAGGCTGCCATTTCATTTT
The DNA here is from genome assembly GCA_006410675.1 of Oreotragus oreotragus. Taxonomy (NCBI): domain Eukaryota; kingdom Metazoa; phylum Chordata; class Mammalia; order Artiodactyla; family Bovidae; genus Oreotragus; species Oreotragus oreotragus. The sequence continues at coordinate 41,739 of SJYX01007227.1, read as the reverse complement.
GTTGATGGTTTCCTTTGCTGCACAGAAGCTTTTTAGTTTGATGTAATCCCACTTGTTTTTGATTGGTCAAATCCAGAATATTGTCAAGACTGATTTAGAGGCTCAGTGCCTATGTTTTCTTCTAGCTTTATGTTTCATGTCTTATGTCCAAGTCTTTAATCCATTTTGAGTTAATCTTTGTGCAAGATGTAAGACTGAAGGAAGGAGAAGGGCATGACAGAGGATGAGATGGTTGGAAGGCATCACTGATTCAATGGACAGGAGTCTGAGCAAGCTCCAGGAGTTGGTGATGGACAGAGGCCTGGCATTAGAGTCCATGGGGTCGCAAAGAGTTGGACACAACTGAGCAACTGAACTGAAGGTGTGAGATAGTGGTCCAGTTTTCCCAAAACCATTTACTGAAGAGAGTCCTTTCCCCATTGCATATTCTTGGCTCATGTGTTATGCATGCATGTCTGACCATACATGCATGGGTTTATATGCATTCTGTTCCATTGACCTATGTATCTGTTTTTGAGGCAGTACCACACAGTTTTGATTACTATAGCTTTATAATGCAGCTTGAAAGGACATATAATGTCTCTGGCTTTGTTCTTTTTCAAGATTGATTTGGCTATTCATGATCTTTTGTAGTGCCATACAGCTTTTCAGATTATTAATTCTATGAAAAAATGCCATTGGAATTTTGATATGGATTGCATTGAACTTGTAGATTGCTTTGATAGTATGGACATTATGTATTATTTCTAACGACTTTCAGTTCAGTCCAGTCGCTCAGTCATGTCCGATTTTTGCGACCCCATGAATTGCAGCACACCCGGTCTCCCTGTCCATCACCAACTCCCGGAGTTCACGCAAACTCTCACGTCCATCAAGTCGGTGATGCCATCCAGCCATCATCTCATTCTCTGTCGTCCCCTTCTCCCTGCCCCCAATCCCTCCCAGCATCAGAGTCTTTTCCAATGAGTCAACTCTTCGCATGAGGTGGCCAAAGTACTGGAGTTTCAGCTTTAGCATCATTCCTTCCAAAGAACACCCAGGGCTGATCTCCTTCAGAATGGACTGGTTGGATTTCCTTGCAGTCCAAGGGACTCTCAGGAGTCTTCTCCAATACCACAGTTCAAAAGCATTAATTCTTTGGTGCTCAGCTTTCTTCACAGTCCAACCCTCACATCCATACATGACCACTGGAAAAACCATAACCTTGACTAGACAGACCTTGGTTGGCAAAGTAATGTCTCTGCTTTTTAATATGCTATCTAGGTTGGTCATAACTTTGCTTCCAAGGAGTAAGCGTCTTTTAATTTCATGGCTGCAGTCACCATCTGCAATGATTTTGGAGCCCCCAAAAATAAAGTCTGACACTGTTTCCACTGTTTCCCCATCTCTATCCCATCTCTATGAAGTGATGGGACCAGATGCCATGATCTTAGTTTTCTGAATGTTGTGCTTTAAGCCAACTTTTTCACTCTCCTCTTTCACTTTCAAAGAGGCTTTTTAGTTCCTCTTTACTTTCTACCCTAACAGCTTTATTAAGGTGTAATTTACATACATTACATTCAGCTGTTTTAAGTGTACAACTATTTTTGAAGTTTATAAAACTGTGCAAAAGGGATCAAACCCAGGTCTCTTGCATTGCAGGCAGATTCTTTACCATCTGAGCCACCAGGGGAGTCCTTCCCACTCCCATGTAACCACTAACGTAGTATCTGTTTTATTTTGTCATTATAAATAGAATCACACATTATATGGTTTATGTGTCAGAATTCTTTTACTTAGCATGATGTTTGAGGTTCATCCATGTAGTAGCATACATCAGTGTTATATTTTACGAAGTTTTTATTTACCATTTACCAGTTGATGGTCATTGGGATTGTTTCCACTTTTTCACTAGTATAAATAATGTTATAAGCATTCACCTATAGTTTCTGTGAACAGTTTTCATTTCTCTTAGGATGGAACATTGAATTTGCTGAATCATATGGTAAACTCCTCAACTTTTTAAGAAACAGTCAAGACCATTTTCCAAAGTGGCTGTTTCATTTTACATTTCTACCAGCAGTGTATTAAGGCTCCAGTTTCTCCATATTCTCACCAACACTATCTTTGTCCTTATCATAGCCATGGCTAGTGGCTATGAAGAAGTGCCTGCTTTTGGTTTTAACTTGCATTTCTCTAATGACTAGTGATGCTGAGCCTCTTTTCATATGCTAAGCCACTGGATACCTTCTTTGCTGAAATGTCTATTCAAAATTTTTGCCCACTTAAAAATGCAGTTGTTTCACTTTTGAGTTTTAAGAATATGTAATCTCGATATAAGTTGTTTATCAAATATGATTTGGAAATATTTACCCAGTCTGGTTTGTCAATTTACTTTCCTATTGGGTTGGCCAAAAAGGGGGCTTACTGTAACATCTTACAAAAAAGCTGAACGAACTTTATGGCCAGTGCAGTATTATGTGAGTTGTTTCAGGTGTACATTGCTCAGGACCACTTTGCAGAATAGCAAACTTCTTTAAAAGAATAAAGACTAGACTACCAAAAGCCTTATCTTAAATTGTATTTATTGACCTCATTCTTTACTGTGTTCTTTAGAATGTAGAGTTCAACTATGAGGCTAAAATGGGACTTGTCTCAATTTTCTAGTCAACTGATAAGACAACTGGTATCATCCAGAAAAATTACAGCTTGTTATATTTTCTCAAATATTCAAGTTTCAGTTTATTTCAACTTTTATTTTCATATAAATAAAAATACTATGTCTTATACCTAGGATGCAAGGACTTGGTTATCCTTGTTGGGATAATGGTTCTCTATCTGTGGAAGTCACTCTGTCTGGTGAAAACTAATAAGTAGCTCTAGCTATACAATTATTGTGGCTAAAATTCCAGAAATGGTGAATGGAAGCTCATCTATTCGGTCTTCATGGAATATACCTGGGAAGGAAAAATGACACTTGAATAAAACACCTAAAGTATTCTTACCAGTTTTCGGGAAAACTGTGTTGTCTCTCCAATATACATTCCACTTCCCCCCATTATGGAGCAATAATGGTCTGGGTAATTCATACTTGGCTCGAGGAGTAGACCCTAATCTAGGTCAATAAGAAAATCTCTCTCCTATTCCTTGCTAGAATTACTGGATTAAGCTCACAGCATTTCACAGCCACGTGGATTAGTTCAGAAGTGCCCTGAATTACTGTAAAAAGTTGAAGACTCTCACTAGGACAGTGTGATATGCCATAAAGCTGGGAACTACTGAATGATTTCTGCCACCTCTAGTAGATTCTAAAATGGCCCCCAGTGACCTCTGCCTTCTCGTACTCATTCCCTTATACAATCCACTCACCTTCAACGTGCGCCGAACCTAGTGATTAGTTTCTAACTAGTCACAGGATACAGAAAAAGTGATGGATGTTACTTCTGAAACTAGTTGCAAAAGGACTGTGGCTTTCATCTTGCATTTCCTCTCACTTGCTCACTCTCAGGGAAGTGACATGTCAAGCTGTGGGCCACTATGGAGTGGTCCATATGGCAAGGAACTGGGAGAGGTCTCTATAGACAACAAAGAGTGAAAAACTGAGGCCCTAAATTCAGCCCGAGAAGAACTAAATCCTGCCAATAACCACATGAGTGAGCTTAGAAGGACCTTTCTCTACTTGAGCCTTCAGATGACATTGCAGCCCTGTCAGGGAGCTTTAATACAACCTCATGAGAGACTGAGGCAGAGGCCCTAAGCTAAATTGTGCCCAGATTCCTGACTCCCAGAAACAGATTAAAAAAAAAAAGTTTGTTGTTTTAAGCCACTTAATTTTATAGTAATTTGTTAAGCAGCAAAAGATACTATCATAAAAAGTTTTTTCTGTTATTTGTAACTGAAAGCACATTAACATATACTAGCTAGGACACGACTGAGCAACTTCACTTTCACTTTTCACTTTCATGCATTGGATAAGGAAATGGCAACCCACTCCAGTGTTCTTGCCTGGAGAATCCCAAGGACGGGGGAGTCTGGCGGGCTGCCATCTATGGAGTCGCACAGAGTTGGACATGACTGAAGCGACTTAGCAGCAGCAGCTAGTAGTAATCTAATCTTGAAAAGGCTATAAGACATTGTACACAAATAAGTTTGTGAACTTAAGGTTTACAAATACACAAAAAACTCCCCACCTACCACTTTACAACCATCTTCATTTCTCATATGGAAAATTATGTAATAAGGCCTCATTCATTCAGTATCCCTTAGAATATTGAAGTCTGGGCAAAGATTTACCTTTAATTACTTACACAAATAAACACTGTAAAACAACAACAGCAACAATGATCACAGGGCAACTATTAGGTCCACTTAAAGCATCTGCTGCTCAGGGAATTCTCTATCAGTCCAGTGGTTAGGACTTGGCACCTTCATTGCCAGGGCCTGGATTGGATCCTTAAAGAACTTTAACACCATTTGTTTATATACAAGCATTAAATATGCTAATTTAAAAGGGCTCTTAATTGATACATATTCATTAAAGCAGATCTGCAGGGACATCTGGTTAGGCATACTTTGTTCTTAGTCTACCTGGAAAAGCAACCTTTCAACCAATAGACATAGGATATCATGAATTGAGGGGGTATGATCAATTCAATATTCTGTACCTGAAGCTCAATAAAACAAAAAAATGAAACTCAAAACTTACTCTACTCTTAGAAGGGCGTTTGAAGTGCTGCTTCCACCAGCCAAGCTGAGTTCACTGCCTAAATAAAAGCCTTTGCTTTAGAGGGTTCCCAGGGGAGCAGGGCTGCATGAAATGGTCACTAGGTGTTAAGTCTTGAGGCAGTAACAGTGCTAAGTCCTTATGTTCTATTTTCTAGGAGGTTCAATGAAAGGATAATGGCATTCTTTCTTGTCTGCCAAAATACACCTCTCAAATATCCTTGTCATTTATTTAAAGATTTGCTTCAGAGAGGTTTTTTGTAATAAAAATTCAAATATCGAAATGTAAAATGATATCAATCAGTAGTATGCTTCTGGGAGGAGACAAGATTCTAAACAGAAGTGAGGGGGAAATTTTGCTTTTTAAAATTATACATGAAGTTCTGTATTGTTTAATTTTGACAAGCTTGTATTGCTTTTATACTTTAAAAAATAGCTGAAAACTTAAAAAAAGGGAAATGTTCCATAAGAGGATCTCATTCATGGTTTAGAATGAATTTCTTTTAATCATAACATTAACTTAATACCTTATCTGAGCACCTGAGAGTATGTGAAATAGAAAGTAAAGGGAAAATTGTGGATAAGGGAGGGGACATTCATATGGGCAGTTCTTAAAGAGAGTCAAGAATGTGGGATAGTAGAAGAGGGCTATGTATCTGGGAGCAGGGTCAGGAATCAACAAAGCCAGACTTTTAAACTCACCTGCTTATCAGTACATGAGATGACTAAGGTATTGGCTGGGCTGAAGAGGGAAGTAGGGGGAGGATATTCTCAAAGATCACTGCAGTATTTGGTTGAAGTAAACTGCTACTTCCTGGGCAAAAACTTATCAGATGGGACATGCAGGGTGGGATGGTCTAGATTTGAGTATGAAGCTGATAGTGGGGAGTTTCCTGGATTGTAAGAAACAGAACTAACTGGTATCCTATAAAGGAAAAATAACAAAAAAGATGGGGCATGGAGTAACAAGAGTGGACAGGAAATGACTGGGGCAGCTGGGAACTCAGGGATATTGTATTCTGAAGACATACGAGGGTCTCTAGTTGGTTTTTAAAATTTCCAATATGAAAACAGAATCCAAATGGGCAACAAATAAAAAAACAAACAAAAAACTAAAGTAAAACAAGTCAACGCACCATTCTGGTTAACAGTTGGTTCTAAATATGATGGTTAAACTTTCAAGGTCTTCATCTTTTAAATGCAATTCTTCAAGCAGGGTGGTCATGAACTGTGTAAACATCACATTTTCCTGAGAAAGCTTCTGAATGCCAACAGTTGAGGTCAATCTGAAACACCAGAAATATTAAATGCATATCCATGAAACTGGAAGGACTAAGGGGCTCCAGTCAGAAGGGATTTTTCTGAGGATAATGAAATCTCTCTGATTTAGCAAATTCCACAGAGAGAGGATCTTCTACTAAAGCTGAAGAGAAATCTCATGAAAAAGCTGAAACACCAAACATACTGTTACATAAGGAAAGAAGCTTAAAAGCCTTAAGCTGAAACGTTAGTCATCATGTCAGCAAAAGCTACTAAAATTCTGCTTTGAAAAGAACATTAATGAAGTCTTTCCACATAAGGAAAGGAGGTTGTGTAGAGAAGCTTAGAGCTGAGAGTTGCTTTAAAAAACATAATTTGTATCAACTGTTTAGGTTATATCACTTGAAAAACAGACCATAAACAAAAAGATTGCCTTTGGATGAAACCTTATCATTTCTACTTTTTTAAACATTTTTATTTTTGTAATACTGAACAGATGAATTGCATCTTACAAGGTACTTAATACAAAACTTCAGAAGGAAAACAAAGCTTTCTTCTCTAACCATTTCCAGTAACTATCCCTAAAGACTGATTACATATATAATAGTTATAGAAGTAATTAACATGAATGTGATTAGTAAACATGATTTTTAAAAAGGTGAACAATAACTAACCACAAAGACTGCAAACCATTCCTTTTCATAAATTTTTGTATCTCCAGAGAGCATGAGCATGCTTCACAGAGCCTTTTTCCAAGTACGTTCTGGAAAGCTTTTTGAAAAAAAAAATTATTTTTCACGCAGTCTACACTTCCCACACAAAGCTCTTACAGATGCTTACTTAACCTTGGCCACTGCCAGTGGGCACATCAAATATAAATAAAATAACTCTGATTTAAATCAATATAGCTCAAGAAATCAGAGCAGAGGAGTTTCACAGTAGTGAGTATGGGAATGAGAAATGTTAATTTTCTGAGGCAGATTTCTTCCTTGCTTAGCCATTTCATGCAGAAAGCAGAAACAAAAGGAAAAATTTGTCAGAATTGTCCAAAGATGCCCTAGACTTTGATTCTGTATATTCCTGAAGGTATTTTAGCAAGAACTAGAGATGAGGTGACTCTGTCCAGTGAAATCCAGAGAGCTACCCAAGAAAACTTCTGATTTCCTTACCCACCTCTCCTCTATTTATTTATAGCTAGTGGATGGAGTACTAGGTTCTCCTATTTCATGAGCCTTGTCTGCAGGTATTCCCCAAAGGCAGTTCATACTTGGAAATCCTTCTATTCAAGCATTCTAATGCCAAGTTCAAGCTGGGCACTTGGGTGAACTTACAGGAAGTTGTGGCCAGCTTTTCCTGTGGAGAAAGTAGAACCTAGAAGTCAGCTCTTTTGGCTTTTCTCATCCTTAGCTGATGCCAACATTTAAAATATCAAGTTGCTGTTTCCCCACAGTAAGACCAAAGGTGCTGGGGATGGGATAACATTGGCTAAAAACAAGAAGTCAGGGCAGTCAGATCAGATGTCAGCTCCACAGAAACCTAGCTTTTGTGTGTTTTAAAAATGATAATGACATATCCAAAACAATGTCTCCGATTTTCAAGGAGACTAGAAGAAAACATACAGTTTGGTTCATATATGAAAACAAAGTTTATTCAATTACTTCTCAAAGTGCCATTAATATGTTTTAAAACTTCCTCAAATTAGAAATAAAGGTTGACTACTAGATTTTTCAACCCGTGTGCCCATATGAAAGCAGCAGAAAATAATAAGTGTTATAGAGAAAGAGTCTGTAAGAGAATTGTTCTATCAATCACCCTAGTTAGAAAATATTTTGGGAACAGTAACACTTCTCTAACAAACTTATAAGGTTAATATAATTATAGGATATGTTCATGCATGCATGCTAAGTTGCTTCAGTTCAGTTGCTCAGTTGTGTCCGACTCTTTGCAACCCCATGAATTGCAGCACGCCAGGCCTCCCTGTCCATCACCAACTCCCGGAGTTCACTCAGATTCACGTCCATTGAGTCAGTGATGCCATCCAGCCATCTCATTCTCTGTCGTCCCCTTCTCCTCCTGCCCCCAATCCCTCCCAGCATCAGAGCCTTTTCCAATGAGTCAAGTCTTCGCACGAGGTGGCCAAAGTACTGGAGTTTCAGCTTTAGCATCATTCCTTCCAAAGAAATCCCAGGGTTGATCTCCTTCAGAATGGACTGGTTGCCATCTCCTTGCAGTCCAAGGGACTCTCAAGAGTCTTCTGCAACACCACAGTTCAAAAGCATCAATTCTTCGGCGCTCAACTTTCTTCACAGTCCAACTCTCACATCCATACACGACTACTGGAAAAACCATAGCCTTGACTAGACGGACTTTAGTCGGCAAAGTAATGTCTCTGCTTTTGAATATGCTATTTAGGTTGGTCATAACTTTTCTTCCAAGGAGTAAGCATCTTTTAATTTCATGGCCACAGTCACCATCTGCAGTGATTTTGGGGCCCCCCAAAATAAAGTCTGACACTGTTTCCACTGTTTCCCCATCTATCTCCCATGAAGTGATGGGACCAGATGCCATGATCTTCGTTTTCTGAATGTTGAGCTTTAAGCCAACTTTTTCATTCTCCTTTCACTTTCATCAAGAGG
>SJYX01007227.1:0-29797 GCA_006410675.1 Oreotragus oreotragus | reverse complement strand
CATGATACAGGATGCTTGGGGCTGGTGCCCTGGGGTGACCCAGAGGGATGGTGTGGGGAGGGATGTGGGAGGGGGGTTCAGGATGGGGAACACGTGTACACCCGTGGCGGATTCATGTTGATGTGTGGTAAAACCAATACAATATTGTAAAGTAATTAGCCTCCAATTAAAATAAATAAATTTAAATTAAAAGAAAAAACTAACCTTTAAAGAAAGAAAAATGGACAGAGTTGCCTATGGTGTGGTGTTTTCTCTGTGTTTGGCTAACATAAGTAAGGGGCTAGCAGGAAATCATAATGGAAAGGAATCCAAATCAAACTGAATCTGCTCTGTCAGTCATGGTTGCTTTAGTAAAGCTCACATTATACCAAAAAGTCAGTTGTCCGTTTGCAGAATAGGGGTGCAAGCCGGCTTTATTTTATATAGTCTAAACAAGAGCTGTGATGAATTAACTTTTAGTTGCTTGTGATTAAATAGGGAATCTGGATGAATATTCCTGGAGCAGGGAGCATGGTGTTCAGAGTGGGATGTAGTTCACTATACCAGTAGGACAAAGGAAAGGAGAAGCTGTGTCAGCCTGCAGTCCCTGACTGTTGCTCTGAGAACTAGGGGGTTCAGATTCTTGGGATAGATTCCTTTTCCCTCAGAAGTGGAGGAAAGAAGGTGCCACTTCTGGCTAAACTTACAACAGCATTATAGCACCTCTCAGGTATAGAAATGCAAACACAGCACTATAGAAGAGCCTGTAAAATGTCAGGAAGGATTGATTGACAAAGACTAAAGTGAATGCTAACACTCACATTGGGAAGGATATAGTGACATAGACATTTTCATATAGTGCTAGTGGGGATATTGCTACAGTCTTTCTGGAGGGCATGTAAACACTTTTATAAAAACTTTAAATGTGCATTTCCTTTGACCCAGAAATTCCATTCTAGGATTTTCTTGAACAACGAAACAAGGATGTAAGCACAAGGATGTTCCTCCCAATATTTTTATAATATGAACAACCCAAGTAGAGAATTGTTATGTAAACTATAACAAATCCATACAAAAGAATACTGTGTAACCACTATAAATGATGCCTGAAAAGACATCTAGAAAAATGTAAAGAGGTTTCTCTGGGTGGTAAAATTTCAAGATTTTTTTTTTTTTTTAATAAAAGGAAAGGAAACAAATTCAGGAAGAACTTCTTGCCCTTCAGTGACTGCAAAATACAGCTATTTCCTTCTTTAGTAGTAGGAACCTACCTATGAGGCACCCATGATTATGGATAAAGATATCTGCTGCACTTTTCCTGTTTAGAGGAGAAACCTTGTCTAATTAATTCTCAACTCGTGACGTTTAGAGGACAATAGCTTTGATGAAGGAAAATTTTCTGGAGATTCCGTGTTTATTCATAAAATAGATATTCATTGAATGAATGAAGTGAATGCTTTATAGAGATGAAAGGGACAAGAGAAACCATTCAAATTCTTATTCTACAAATAAGGTGTTTGAAATCAACAGCTAGAGACTTACATAGCTAGCGACAGATGTATACCTGTCGGTAGTATATCAGTGCACTCAGCACTGCCAAGATCCATTGTGACTTCACCAGATTAAGAGATCTGTGATTTCTCAGGTCCCCTCCACCTCCGGGTCACTAAGTTCTGTAAGGGCTACTTGGATGTGTTGACAACTATTGGCAAGATGCTGTTTAAGGCAGAGATTTAACTTGCAGCTATTGATAGCCACAGTACTTTATGCATGGGTGATGCCAATAAATTTTGGTCACTGGTAATCAGGATGAGGAGGCCGCTTCTTCTGCCCTTGAAAGGGACACACTGAGCATCCTTTACACCATGTCCAGGCCCCCTGTGACTGTAGGCCTTGAAAGTTCAGCCAGAGCGAGGCTGTGGTATGCAACTTAGGAGACAGTTTTCTTTTTCCCTGGTGGCTCAGAGGGTAAAGCATCTGCCTGCAATGCAGGAGACCTGGGTTCGATCCCTGGGTCAGGAAGATCCCCTGGAAAAGGAAATGGCAACCCACTCCAGTACTCTTGCCTGGAAAATCCCATGGATAGGAAGCCTGGTAGACTACAGTCCATGGGATCTCAAAGAGTCAGACACGCCTGAGCAACTTCTCCTCACTTCACTTCACTTCACTTTCTTTTTCCTCCTGAGGGACCTAGCCCCTGCAAAGTTATAAGGTATATGGGTTAGTATATCTCCATTAGTAATCTTTTTTTTTTAAATTGTATGTGTTTTATTTATTTTTTTATTGAAGGATAATTGCTTTACAGAGTTTTGTTTTCTGTCAAACCTCGACATGAATCATTCATAGTTATGCATATATCCCTGTCTCTTATACACATCTAGATGTGTATAAGAGACAGGTCTAGAGTAGAATCCAGGTGTTAATTTTTTTTTTAACCTCCTCAAGTGATTCTAATGCATAATCAAGACTGAGAATCAGTACTCTAGACTGACCTCCTAGAAATAATATTTAGAACCACACTGCTGAATTTGCCTGGTGAGAGAGCTGCTTCCATCACAGATCTTAGAAGGGCATGGCTTCTTCCATAATCTGCAAGCTGCAGCACCTTTGACAAGCCCAGGAGGATACTTGTGGAAGCAAAAATGTCTTTTCAGTGCCTGGCCTTAGGCAGCTTTTTCTGAATCAAACTCACACAGGTGCATTTGAAAGATAGAACCTGTCACATGCCCACAAATAGCAGCAACGGAATCTAGGAAAATGGTTTAGAGACGGGGGAGCCTAATGGGCTGCTGTCTATGGGGCGCACAGAGTTGGACACGACTGAAGCGACTTAGCAGCAGCAGCAGCAGTGGGAAAATGGAATTCACAATATATAGAACTATTCAAATATGATGAGAATGTTTAAAAAAAAAAAGTTTTGGAGTAACCAAGAAAGACAAATGTCTTCTACAGTGTTGACTGATTAGTTATAAATCTGGACATGAGTCAGAGGCTCCTGGAAAAACTTTCCAATAATAAAGATTCCCAGACCACTCCCCTGGAGAAGCTGATTCAGTAGGTTTGTGTGAATTCTGGATTCTGCTTGGTCTGGGAGTTTTGAGAGCCAACTCTGAATGTTTGTCCTCCAATCAGAAACCTAATTAAGGATTATCTGTATCCCATTAGAGATAGCCTTAATCTGCACATGTCTCCAGAGAAGCCACAGAGTGATGTAGACTCACACTAAAGTGTCAAAGGCTAAATAGCGTCTTTGGCTAGGATCTTAATCACAGGAATGGTGCGAGGAAGGAGGTCTAGTCTGGTAAGTGTTAGGAATATGGTACTTCTTGATTCTCTAGGATGACCATGGGAAGAATGGTATAGTTTAAAAAGTCATTTTCAATATTTGAAGGCAAAAGAACACTCCTTTATTATTTTCATAATGAAAACAACNTGCTGCTGCTGCTGCTGCTGCTGCTGCTAAGTCACTTCAGTCGTGTCCGACTCTGTGTGACCCCATAGACGGCAGCCCACCAGGCTCCCCCATCCCTGGGATTCTCCAGGCAAGAATACTGGAGTGGGTTGCCATTTCCTTCTCCAATGCATGAAAGAGAAAAGTGAAAGTGAAGTCGCTCAGTCTGTCCGACTGTTAGCGACCCCATGGACTGCAGCCCACCAGGCTACTCCGTCCATTGAATTTTCCAGGCAAGAGTACTGGGGTGGGGTGCCATTGCCTTCCCCGTTTTCTCTTCTTTACCTGTTGCTTTTACTACATCTTTCTCTTCCCATGTTTGCCAAACACCCTCCAAGCACCAATCCTAAGTCCACTTTGAAAGACCGTAAATGGTATCAAATAAATCAATGGTTTCTATACCAAATTAAAAAGTGTTTCATTATAGAAGATATCAAATATACATGAAAATAGCAAAAGTGCCTATGCCCCCATTACTTGGTCTCATCAGTTGTCAGAATTTTGCCAGTCTTATTTCAACTATTCCCTTTTTTAACATTTTTTTGGGGGGAGTATTTTAAAGCACATCTCAGACATCATATTTCACCTTTAGAATGAATCTCTGCATAAGAATGAATTTCTAAAGACACAATTGATGTACTGTTAATTCACAAACAAATTAATAATAATTCCTTAATATTATCTAACACTCAATCCATGTTTAAGGTTCACCAATTTCCTCAAAAATATATTTTTATAATTGATTTGTTTGACTTTGGATCAAAACAAGCTATATGTTCCAGCTGGTTGGTATATATTTCCCAAGTATTTAAAAATGATCTGTCTTAATTGAGGTAAAATATAACATAAAATTAATCATTTTACTTTTTTTAATATTTATTTTTTAATTTACTTATTTGGCTGCACTGGGTCTTAGTTGTGGCATATGGGATCTTAAGTTGTGGCATGTAAACTCTTAAGTGCAGCATATGGGATCTAGTTCCCAGACCAGAGATCAAACCCAGGCCTCACTGGATCATGAGGAACATGCCCCAGATTAATCATTTTAAAGTGAACAAACCACAATCACAAACCTGTGCAGTCACAATCCTGTGCAACCGCCACGTCTATCTAGTTCTAAAACATTTCATTATCCCTAGAACCCCCCTAAACAGTGGCTCTCCTTTCCTGCCTTCCACCAGCATGTGGCAACCACCAATCTGCTTTCTATTACTATGGATCTAAAGGAACATGCCCCAGATTAATCATTTTAAAGTGAACAAATCACAATCACAAACCTGTGCAGTCACAATCCTGTGCAACCACCATGTCTATCTAGTTCTAAAATATTTCATTATCCCTAGAACCCCCCTAAACAGTGGCTCTCTTTTCCTGCCTCCCACCAGCATGTGGCAACCACCAATCTGCTTTCTATTACTATGGATCTACCAGTCCTGAATATTCCGTAAAATGGAATCATACAGCATATGACCTTTTGTGTGTGGCTTTATTCTCCCTGAGCATAATGTCTTCAAGATTCATCCATGTTGTGCTGTGTATCAGTACTTTGTTGCTTTTTATGGCCAAATAATATTTCATTATGTGTATATACCACAATTTGTTTATCCATTCATTTGTTGTTGGGCATTTGGGATGTTTTCATCTTTAGCTATTTTGAACAATGCTGCTGTAAATATGCTTGTGTGTGTATTTGTTTGAGTACCAGTTTTCAATCCTTTTGAGCATATACCCGGAAGAATTGCTGGGTCATAGCAAATTTATGGTTAACTTTTTGAAGAACTGCCAAACTGGTTCCACAGGAACCGCACCATTTTACATTTCCACCAGCAATGTATGAGAGTACAAGTTTCTCTACATCTTGCCAACACTTGCTATTTTCTACCTTAAAAAAACCCCAAAACTGTAGCCTTCCTAGAGGGTGTGAAGTGGTATCTCACTGTGGGTTTGATTTTCATTTCCCTAGTAATAATGACTTGTGCTTCTAGGCCACTTGTATATCTTATTTGGAGAAATGTCTTTTCAAGCCCTTTGTCCATTTTTAAATTGGATTGTCTTTAGTTATTGTTGTAAATCTTTAAAGATCTAGTAAAATAGTTTCCCTTTCCAGATTATTTATTTGTTGGTCAAATCAGGTCATTCATCCTATAGCATTTCCCTCATTCTATAGTTGGCTAACTATTTTTTTCCACATGGTGAAATTTAAGTTGTTTCTTTATCTCCTTATTTCCCACTAACAGATACTTCACAACTAGAGGCTTGATTAAATTCACTTTTGTTGTTGTCTTCGTTTAGAGGTACTTCATAGTAGTCCTATATCCTTCCTATAGCATTATGTGGAGGAGCACATAATACCTAGTTGTCCAGTATTTAATTATTCAAACTGTATATTGAGGAACTCTAAGGTTCTTCAGTGTTACTTATGGGGACTTGCACATGTTTAATTTAAACTTCATTAAAAATATGAAATCGACTATTGTTTTTCTGGATTTCATCAGATTGAAGAGAAAGTCAAGTAGGTAAGCCTCAGGCTTCCATCCAGCTTCAGCCAGAGTCATTGTAGTTTTATATATTGGAATTCTAGGTAGGATTTAATTAGAAAAACTATTACATTAATTTTTAGAGATATGGAATAAAATGAACATGATAGTAAAATGAATCCTTCTAAACTGTTAGCTTATTGTGTGACCCTTTCCAGAGTTATTTATGTCATAACTGGGGACTTTGGAAGCCAGGAAGGCCTTAAGACTCAATGGGGAAAAAGTTCTTTAATGCAAGCAATGGATGTATCGGGTGGGAGACAGAGCAGTCTTCTTGGTGACCCTTGAACTATATATCATAGGGATTGCTGTAGTATCCCCAAATCTAAAGGTGCCTCCCATTCATAAATGTCTTTGCCTCCTTAAATGAAAGTGGATTTGAATAACAGGAACTCACATTTTAGTCAAGCCTACTGCTTTATGAGAAGACCAAGGTCAAAATGGAAGATATGTGAGGTGGGAAAAGCTGAGAATCTTGCAGTTGCCTGTGATGTGGTATATAGATGCCTTTTGGGTGACTTTTGCAGAAAAGATCTCTAATTCTGGTCACAAGAAAAGATCCTCTAGCCTTCTGATACAGAATACACACACTCTCTCTGATACCTTAAAGCAGTACCTGATCGTCTCCAGATGCTTTTCCTCAGTTCAGTTCAGTCGCTCAGTCGTGTCCGACTCTTTGCGACCCCACGAATCTTTTCCTAGTATTCCATTAAAACTGAGCTCCTTTCTATGACTGAATGTTGAGCACATCAAGGTGATGGATAGCACATCAGTCCCTTATCCCTGGGATTTTGTAGGCAAAGTCTTTGGTCTTCTTGTGGCTAAAAGGAGATTTATGAACCTTTGCCTCAATTCTAGTTTAATCTTCAAGTGTCTTGCTTTTTTAATTGTCAAAGAATTGGAAAGTCTGCCCTTCATGGAACTAGGAATAGCAGAAGGAACACATAGCTGGGTCTCATTGCAGGCAGATGGGCAGAGCACTAAGCTCCCATATTTCCTGTGAGATGAAAAGACTCCTGTTCTGATTATCCTGTTCATCTACTCTGTAGTATTGTTTCAGGAAGATCTTGCTAGTGGAACAAATGCTTTAGCCAGAGTCTACTTATGTTACCATTATGTCATCCTTATCATTGTCATCATGCCTATATGCCAACATGATGTTAGAAAAGAGGGACAATCACTGCCTTGCTTGGCCTTCTGAAGCTGATTTTCCTTCACTTGCTTTTGATCATTTTATTTTGGACTGTGCTGAATCTTCGCTGTTGCTTGGGGGCTTTCTCTAGTTGTGGTGAGCAGGGGCTACTCTTCAACTGTGGTGCACGGGTTTCTCATTGCAGCGGCTTCCCTTGTGGTGGAACGTGGGCTCTATGTCTCTCCTGCTCAGGCTTCAGTAGTTCCAGCGTGGTAGGTCGGCAGTTGTGGCTCCCAGGCTTTAAAACACAGGCTCAGTTGTTGAGGCTCATGGGCTTAGTTGCTCCCTGACATGTGGTATCTTCCTGGATCAGGGATTGAACCCGTGTCTCCTGCATTGGCAGGTGGATTCTTTACCACTGAGGCCCCAGGGAAGCCCTGAAGCTGATTTTAAGAGGTCACAGAAACAAGGGAAGAGAAGCAGCTAAACCAAGGCTCAGATCAGCGGCTGGGCCCACAGATTCCAAATTTACTATAGAAACTCAATCGCCTTTTTGGTTGCCCAGAATTCTTATGAATTGTCCATGAAGTTTTTGGTTAAATTTCATCAACTCTGGGCTTCCTTTGTGGCTCAGCTGGTAAAGAATTTGCCTGCAATGCAGGAGATCTCGGAGAAGGCAATGGCACCCCACTCCAGTATTCTTGCCTGGAAAACCCCATGGATAGAGAAGCCTGGTAGGCTGCAGTCCATGGGGTCACTGAGGGTCGGACACGACTGAACGACTTCACTTTGACTTTTCTCTTTCATGCATTGGAGAAGGAAATGGCAACCCACTCCAGTGTTCTTGCCTGGAGAATCCCAGGGACGGGGAAGCCTGGGGGGCTGCTGTCTATGGGGTCGCACAGAGGCGAACACGACTGAAGCGACTCAGCAGCAGCAGCAGCAACAGCAGCAGGAGATCTGGGTTTGATTCCTGGGTTGGGAAGATTCCCTGGAGAAGGGAAAGGCTACCCACTCCAGTATTCTGGCCTGGAGAATTTCATGGACTGTATAGTCCATAGGGTTGCAAAGAGTTGGACATGACTAAGCAACTTTCACTCACTCATCAACTTGTATCCAAACTGATAAAAATGTATTCAGTAACCGTGACTTTTTAGATACGAATGTTAAGGTTTATCAGCTCCCAAGCCCTTTCTGAAGGTTAAAGAAGAGAGTGAAAAAGATGGCTTAAAGCTCAACATTCAAAAAAATGAAGATCATGGCATTTAGTCCCATCACTTCATGGCAATTTAGATGGGGAAAAAAATTGAAATAGTGGCAGATTTTATTTTCTTGGGCTCCAAAATCACTGCAGGTGGTGACTGCAGCCATGAAATTAAAAGATGCTGCTTGTTGGAAGAAAAGTTATGACAAAACTAAACAGCATATTAAAAAGCACAGACATCACTTTGCTGACAAAGGTCTGTAGAGTTAAAGCTGTGGTTTTTCCAGTAATCATGTACGGATGTGAGAGTTGAACCATAAAGAACGCTGAGCACTGAAGAAGTGATGCTTTTGAACTGTGGTGTTGGAGAAGACCCTTGAAGTCCCTTGGCTGGCAAGGAGATCAAACCAGTCAATCCTAAAGTAAATCAATGCTGAATATTCATTGGAAGGACTGATGATGAAGCTGAAGTTCCACTACTCTGGCCACCTGATGTGAACAGCTGACTCATTGGAAAAGACCCTCATTCTGGGAACGATTGAGGGCAGGCGGAGAAAGGGGCAACAGGATAAGATGGTTGAATGGCATCACTGAATCAATGGACATAAGTTTTAACATACTCCAGGAGATAGTGAAGGACAGGGAAACCCAGCGTGCTGAAGTTCATGGGGCCGCAAAGAGTCCAACATGACTTAGCAACTGAACAGCAACAACAACAAAGCCCTTTCCCGAAGTCTGTCCCCAACTAATAGCTTTCACGGTGATTATTGCAAGCCAAGGACAGAAACAGTGTTGGAAGGAAGGTTGAACCCAATCACACCCAAAAATAAAGCTGCATAAAAGGCCTTCTAGAGGGCGTCCTCCCTATTCACCAGGTTGCATCCCTTTTGGTATAAAAAACATACTCTGTACGTATAGGTTTAGATATAAAATGTTCATTACAGTGAAGAAAACTGGAGAGCAACTAAATGCCCAACAGTGGGAAGACAGGAAAGTATAACTGCATTTTGAAACATTAAAAAAGTTGCTGCATAAAATTGATTGATGTGGGAAGATGTTCATGATAAATCAGTTGAAAAATAAGGCGGGGGAATTTTACATATTTATAATTTTTCTTTTTAGTTTTGGATATTTTTAGTCTTGAAGGAACTATGTGTTCTTTATTTGGGAGGACCAGGGAGGTTCTATTCTAAGCCTTTTTGTACATTTGCATGGATTGGCTTATTGGATTAGCTCTCTGTGGAAGCCACAGACATCTTGGACCAATGGAAATGAGGCAGAGAGTGAAAATGTTTCAACTTGGAAAGAGGAAAGAAAGGACAAGTCTAGATGACACTGGAACATCCTCAGTACTGCCTGGGAAAGTGCAGTAGGTGACAGATGGACCTGTGAACAGAGTAAAGGCTTGATTTGATGCATCATATTCCAAGCTTTGAGATATTCACAGTTTAAGTACCATCAACAAGAGAGTGAGTGGAATAATATCAGGACCCAGCCCTGACCTAAGGTGGGGTAGGCGTGATTTTGTAATATATCTGGTTTTGTTGTAGTTATTTTATAACCTTTTAATCTTCTTTCTTTACCTGCCTGGTTCTGGCTGAGGAGACTTGATAGTGTGTATCCCAGGAGTAAAGTTGTAAGCATCAGTCAGATGGAAAAACAATGGGCTCATATACAGAGAGGGTGACAGCAGGGACACCAAACATTTGGATCTTCTTTTCAAGTGGCAGCTCACTGCCCTAAATACACTGCCCCGGGTAGAAACACAGGTTAAGATTTGGAGGCTAACATCAAAGATAGGGTGCTTTGTTTCTACAGGTTAAAAGGAACTTGTGATTTTACTGCAAATATATCTGAAAGGTGTTGGCAACTTCAAAGGAATTCATTAGGAGATTTCCCATTAAAGTTCCTGGAAGTTTGCTCAATCCATAAAGGTGTTTTTATAAATGTAAAACCAGGAAGAATTTTAACAAAGACCTCCTATTAGGTAACTGGACCAGGAGAACTGTATTAAAGGAGAAAGCAGTTTCTTGTGATTCATCTCTTGGGGGCAAAGTTCCTAACTCTTTTCATCTGTTTCTTCTTCATTAAAATGGTACTTATAATACCCAAGATTACAGGGACATTGAGAGGACTAAATAACAGAATTTGTGAATAATATTGTTGTTCACTGTTATTGAACAATATTATTGTTCTAATATTATTGGAATTAAATAATATTAATTCCTTTACAGGTAAAACAAAATGCTCAGAATTAACATCTGAATCAAAGTCTGAGACATCTGCTGTGGAAGGATTCTAGGTTCTTCCCAAGTGAATCATACCTAAAAGACAAGCCATGGAGGAGGAAGGTAAACTCGACGTTCTCTTGAGGTTCAGAAAGAATATAATGGTGGGATGTTGAGGGGAAGGTCAGAATTTGAATAAGAATTGAAAGAAATAGTCTCTCATCCCCCTAGTGTTTAAATGATCTCACTTGGTCTTAAGTAGTGAAACCTACAGAATCTGGTAAAATTTTGAAATTTTCTGAAAGGTTGCTCAAAAAGACGAGAAAAAAGGGAACAGCTATTGTTGGACAGATGAAATGAGGTATTAATACATATACTCACTACTGAATCTTGAACAAGATCTACCATGATTACTATCTAGCTTCCAGTCTAGAGGCCAGTTCAGCCAAATATTTTGTTCGTGCTTTTTAAAACTCAGTGGTAAGTGCATAAAAATGTCCACAACACAGATGAGGTTGTTAAATTCTTTCTTAAGAAGAAGACAAAAAGCAGAAGTGATTTACTGGAGTATGTTGCATGTTGCTGGGCTTGTTTTTTATTTTTATTTTTGCTCTTCTAATCCCCAAGCCCACAGAAGCCTGTCTAGTTGAATCTTGATTTGTTTTGTCTCATATGAATGTGAACATCCACCCTCCCAGAAGAAATGGTAAATAGCTGTACACATCCATATCACGAATGCTGGGCTTGTTTTTTATTTTTATTTTTGCTCTTCTAATCCCCAAGCCCACAGAAGCCTGTCTAGTTGAATCTTGATTTGTTTTGTCTCATATGAATGTGAGCATCCACCCTCCCAGAAGAAATGGTAAATAGCTGTACACATCCATATCACGAAGTGGTCATAAATAATGATCATTTATAGGGCTAGTGGGAGGGCAACTTTTTGGCTTAGAGAACTGCCTGCAGCTACACTGTTCAATGAAGTTATCTGTAACTAAAGGAACCAAAATATTGTTTTTTGTTGTCATTGTTTAAAATTATTATTTTAAAATAACATGTACATACATAGAGTAAAAAAAGAGAAACTGATATGTTATAGAGTGGTGTTAAATGAAAAAGCTCTGTGTCACAGTGGTAACCACTTAAAAATGATTGATTTTAGGCTACACAAATCATGCATGAACATGTTTTTATAAAAATTTTAAACCTCACAGATAAAGTTAGAGTCCTCCTTGACCATCACCCCAATTACATTCCCCTCCTCAGGAGTCACCACCTTTGTTAACAGTGGTGGGTTTCCTCTCAGATCTTTTTAATCTTTAAATGTATGCTTATTTTGATTTTTACTGTGCACAGATGGTATACTTTGACATCCTTCCATGTCAGTGCATATATACCCATTTCACTTCTTTAAACTGTTGTGTAATATCACTCTGCCATTATTTATTTACATACAGTGAACACTTAGATATTTCCAACTTTTCATTATTACAACACAGAACTGCAATGAGTTTCATTGTCTCTAGCTCCCAGCACACATGTGGAAGTGTTTTTCTAGAATAGATGGGAAGTACCCATTTTTAGCCATTTCTATTTTGAGTTTTTCTGTTGTTCACCATGATCATTCAAAATCATATCCTAATCATTTATTTCCTGATTTACCAAGTTTAGATCTTATCAACTGACTGCTTACTATGAAAGAAGGATGAGGAATTTAGCTCACATATATGACTTTTCATCTCCTTTGTATTTCCAAGTTTTGTTAGTTATATTTTTATCATTGGTTCTTCTATTACTTTTATGACTTTACATAACACATTTCAATGTCTGATCCTTTTTTAAACAACTTTAGACAATATCTTGTGATTCTCTGTTGTAAATATATTAACACCTCTGCTTCATCCTCCTCTCCTCCCAACTTCTGTCAGCTACAGCATTACTTTTATCTTGTCCAGGTTGATTGTCTTTGCACTTTATTCTACAGCTGTACAGTCCTCCATGGCTTCTCTGTGGACTGATTCTAAAAACTGGAACCTTTTGGACAATGTCTTAATATTATGACTCATAATATTCTTGATATACCCAAATATTGTTGTTGAAACCTTGGAGAAGGAGTAGAACTGTTCAAAGAAACCTGCTCATGCAACGAGGTCAAGTTCATTACATTTTCTTATGCTCTACCATACGCTGGAATTCATGTTATTTTAGTTTGGTGTATGGAGCATAACTCTCTAACAAAGTTCTACTTCTGACATTTCTAATTTTCCTTTCATCCTTACTTTTTCTCCCCCATTATTTCTTATCCAACTCTGGCTTCTTTCTTTCTATGCATTTGGGACTCGATTTTACCTGTAAATAAGGTCTTATCCACTTTCTATTTTCCAGAAAGTCATCAAATTCTTTGGTTCTGTCTCTTATTCTCTTTTGTAGATCTTTGCTTTTGTTTTAGTGTAGAGGAAGGGAATTTAAATATATCAATTCAGACATCTATTCTGATCTTCCCTAGTGGCTCAGACGGTAAAGCGTCTGTCTGCAATGCGGGAGACCTGGGTTCGATCCCTGGGTTGGGAAGATCCCCTGGAGAAGGAAATGGCAGCCCACTCCAGTATTCTTGCCTGGAAAATCCCATGGACCACGGAGCCTGGTAAGTTACTGTCCATGTGGTCGCAGAGAGTCAGACACGACTGAGTGACTTCACTTCATTCTGAACCAAACAAAGCAGGAATTTTTAAAAAGCTTCCTTCAAACTCCACTGTATCTTTGAAAGCATTTTCCACTTTTAGCAAACTAGGCAACTCTTTGTTTTCTAATGAGCTAGAGACAGGTGAGAGTAGTCTATTATCCAAATCATAAAACCAAACTCTAAAATCTGTCAGAAATGGTGTTCACCACTGACTCTGTTATAAGATACCTCATCTAAAATCATGACCTCTACATCATATCTGTCAGTCCTGGCTAAGAAGGGGAGGGACTGAAGGAAGACAGTGTCCTTGGCGGAGCTACAGGGCTAAACATTTTAATGGCTCATCCTTTCGGTGTTGTTCCAGAGAACTGACACTGCCAGTAGCCCAGGGGAAGGCAGGATGCCACAGCAGTAAAAATTTGGGATTCTGACACTTTGTAGCTGTGTGAGTTCTTCTACCACTTCATTTCTTATGCTCCCACTTCCTCATCTACAAGGTAGGGGTGATAATAGTGACCCCTCATAGGACTGTTGCTGTTGTGCTAGTTGCCTAGTCATGTCTGACTTTTTGTGACCCTGTGGAATACTAGAATGTGTTGCCATTCCCTTTTCCAGGGGATCTTCCCGACCCAGGGATCAAACCTGTGTCTCCTGTATTGCAGGCAGATTCTTTACTGTCTGAGCCACCAGGGAAAGCCCATGGTTTTGTTATGGTGGTCAAAGGCAATAATATATATAAAGCACTTGGTGCCAACACACAGTAAATATCCAACAAATGTTAGCTATTTTTATAAAGAACCGTGCATTCTGAATATATACTGTCCTTTATGGGAAGTCTCAGAGGAAAGAAAGTATATGGTTCTCACCCTTGTGGAGTTCCTAGTCTGAGCAATGACCAATATTTTCACTCTGTGGAGCTTCACATATAGCATGAATTTAATGGATATCTGTTGTATAAATAGCTGAATAACCTTTGGTCTTGATGGAAGACCTGGCTTCTCCCCTCAGGGAATACTCAGATAAAGAGAAATAAGATACATATTATGTAAATAAGGACTGAATATCCACTCACATGATAATTTTATTCAACCAATATTTGTTACTCATTGGCTATATGAAGAACTTATATTAGGACATTTAACTAAACACAGTTCCTGACTTCAAGGGGTTTAAAGCCTAGTAGATAAGATTTGTGACAAAGAGTTGAAAGTGTTAGTCATGTCCGATTCTGCGAACTATAGCCCGCCAGGTTTCTCTGTCCATGGAATTCTCCAGGCAAGAATACTTCTCCAGGGGATCTTAACCCAGGGATTGAACCTGGGTCTCCTGCATTGCAGGCAGATTCTTTGCCATCTGAGTCACCAGGAAAGCCTTAGATAAGATAAATACATTAAAGTGAGGGTATTACTGACCAGCTGGGACAAGGCAATTTTCAAGTTGCCTCATTCCCATGTCTTTCCCTGGTTCCCATCTATTTCTCATGTGTCTGGCAATGTTTATTTCCAAGGTAATAATAATAAAAAAAATCATGCAGATTGTGTCTGAAAAAGAAAAATGGAGATGGGTACACAGCTCCCTAACTGTCTGGATAAACCCATGGATTTAATCTCCCTGAAGGCAAATAAGCTGTCCAGAGAAACACATTGTTCCCACTGACTTCCTCATCCTGACCATTCATTGACTTCTTTCTGTGATCAAAACTCTTCACTACATTAGTCATCTTATAAGTACATACTTCCAGGGAAGATGGAAAAATCTTTTGTTTGTAAACTCCGCCATTACCTCAAACTCAGTGTGTTATATTTCCAGAGGTAGAGAATGGTGTGGAGAAAAAACAAATGAAACTAGACAAACATGAGATCAAATTTCATCTCATCTTCTTTTTAGATGAGTGACTCTTGGGCAAGTTAATTTAAGCTGAGTCTCAATGTCCTCTTAAAAAGATGAAAATAATAGGGCTATGTCAGAGATTGATACTTTTTTTCCCTGCAAATCCAGCCTATCCTTCACCATGGTGTTACAACAGTTTTTAGCTGGTCACGAGGTTGCTTAGATAGAACAAGCCTTCCATGGTCATGTGAATGAATTCTGGTTAAAGGGATGTTGGTGGAAGCAAGTACTGATAAGTGTTTATTAATAACTCTACACACACAGACTCACACACACTCACAAAGTGCTACATAAAAGCACATATGTTTATTGTTGATTTTACTGACTTCAATGATACATAATTTATAAATAATAATAGAGTATTCAGTTATGTATCATAAGTTCTTTACAGCCAACTGAATATTACAGGGTGCTTTGGCTGATTGTTGCTGAACTCTCATATCTGCATGCAACCTGTGATTACAGTGCAACCATAATTTGACAAATGGAGCTCCATTCCAATTCACACTTTTCCTGATAAATTTATTGTCATTAAATCTGAAATGTGATCTACTATTAAACTATTTTTATCCTCATATAAACTGTACTCATTAAATTGAAATTTCTTTCCATTTTAGCACCACATATTTCGGAACCTCATTATCTGTCAATGAGGTGAGTGACTATTGTGCTGAATCAGATAATAGTTTTCAAATACTAGAAGAATATTTCCTTAATGTTCTGTGCTATTCATAATGTGATGGCCACAGACACACCACGTGTTTAGTTTAATCTACATTTTTTACATTTTTCTCCATTATTTTTTTAGACAAGTAACAAAATAATAGATCAAACTCTGACTTGTAGCATTTGCTGATTTCTACGATGTAAAGGAGATCAGCCCTGGGATTTCTTTGGAAGGAATGATGCTAAAGCTGAAACTCCAGTACTTTGGCCACCTCATGCAAACAGTTAACTCATTGGAAAAGACTCTGATGCTGAGAGGGATTGGGGGCAGGAGGAGAAGGAGACGACCGAGGATGAGATGGCTGGATGGCATCACTGACTCGATGGACCTGAGTCTGAGTGAATTCCAGAAGTTGGTGATGGACAGGGAGGCCTGGAGCTCTGCGATTCATGGCGTCGCAAAGAGTCAGACACGACTGAGCAACTGAACTGAACTGAACTGATGATGTAAATATTCTCATCATGACTGAGTTCAAACTACCAGCATGAGGTCACTGACCACAGAGTTGGGAAGAAATATGCAGTGTTTTCATCATATAGTTGTGATAAATATGACTTCTTTGAGTTGTCTCTTTATATTTTCTTACCACTTTTACCACTGGTTTTTTTCTCTCTCTTACATGTAAGAACTCTTTGTATGTTACCTGTTATATCTATCATTAGAAGATAAGCTCCATGAATGTAGGAATATCATATACACAAATAACGAAATAATAAATCAAACCCTGGCTTCTAATATTTGCTAAATGTTTTATTCATCATGGTACCCAGTAGCATCTATTGTGTAAAAGGTGTTCAAACAAATGTTTGTTAAATGTTGCAAATATTTCCGCAGACTATACTTTTTATTTTATTTATGCTTATTATTTTTTGCCTTTTTATTCATTGAGTCTGAGCTTTCTGTCCTATTTAAGAATGCTTCTTTCATCCCAAGGTTGGTTATTCTCCTGAGTTTTCTAAAAGCTTAATTTTTTTGGTTACATTTAAATGCGGAATCCATCTGGAATTTATTTTCGTATATGACATGCATTTCTTCCAGATGGCCAGCCAGCCTATTGTGCTTCTTCTGTAAATAAATTATTTTTCTTTACTAAACTGAATTTCTACCTTTGTCATACATTAAGTTCCCATGTATGCTGGACTCTATTTTTGGTACTCTAATTTGTTTCATTATGAATATTTGTGGAATTTATCATACCCTTTGATATACTGACTTTATAGTAATTACAGCATAATAACAGAGTACAGTTGTAGTATTTACTATATACTGTCCTAAGCAATTTGGAT
The DNA here is from genome assembly GCA_006410675.1 of Oreotragus oreotragus. NCBI lineage: Eukaryota > Metazoa > Chordata > Mammalia > Artiodactyla > Bovidae > Oreotragus > Oreotragus oreotragus. Next base: position 12,683 of record SJYX01007227.1, on the reverse strand, counting down.
TTAACCCTCACAAACCTCCTGTCAGATTGGTACTATTGTTGTTGCTATTGTTTAGTTGCTATGTAGTGTCTGATTCTTTGCAACCCCATGAACCACAGCACACCAGGCCTCCATGTCCATCATCAACTCCTGGAGTCCACTCAAATCCATGTCCATTGAGTCAGTGATGCCATCCAACCATCTCATCCTCTGTTGTCCCCTTCTCCTCCTNCTGAAACTCCAGTACTTTGGCCACTTCATGCGAAGAATTGACTCATTGGAAAAGACTTTGATGCTGGGAGAGATTGAGGGCAGGAGAAGAAGGGGACAACCGAGGATGAGATGGCTGGATGGCATCGCTGACTCAATAGACACGAGTCTGAGTGAGCTCCTGGAGTTGGTGATGGACAGGGAGGCCTGGCCTGCTGCGATTCATGGGGTCGCAAAGTGTTGGACGCAACTGAGTGACTGAACTGAACTGACTGAACATACATACATACATACATACATATATATATATATATACACATACATACACGTGCACATGCTCAGTCACTAATTCATGTCTGACTCTTTGTGACCTCATGGACTGTAGCCTACCAGGCTCCTCTGAGCATGGGAATTCCCAGGAGTGGGTCTCCATTTCCTTCTCCAGGGGATCTTCTCTAATCAGGAATTGAACCTGCATCTTCTGCATTGGCAGAAGATACTTGACTGCTGAGCCACCAGGAAGGTCCACTCACATACACACGTATATAAATATGTGTGTGTGAGTGATTGTGTCGTAAGATGGAAACAACCTCAACAAAATCACTACTCTGTTCAACCTCACTCAAGTGCCATCCCCAACAAACTTACGTAATTGAGCTGTGACTTTGGGTGTCCCTCTGACCATCAGAGACTTAAGTAACTCGACCTAAGCCCTAAACCCTCAATTTCTCTGTCTAATGAGCCTAGAGACCACCCCTAAGGATCATGCAAATGCAACATTTAATTGCCTTGGCCTTATCTTGTCCTTCACCATTTCCTGGAGCTTGCTCAAACTCATGTCTATTGGATTAGGGGGCCATGTTCATTTTCATTAATTGAAGGCTTCTTCCATCACCCGTTCTTGGAGTTCTGTTGTATCTTCTTGGACATGATTTGGACACACAAGTTCAATGTATTTTAAATGAACCTACATGTCTGCCTCTGCTGCTATCTCACTCTGAAAAGATGTTTTTTCTTCTGAATGAAAGATAGTTTCATCTATCCCCATTGAAGAAGCAAATTATCCTTAACTTTCCTCTCCTCTAATTCTCATGTTCAAACAATCACCAGAACCAATCAATTCCACCACTTAAGCCACCCTCTCTCCTTTACTGTTACTTCCCAAGTTCAAGTCTACATGATTGCAACAATCTTCTTGTTGATTTCTCTGAGTCTAGTCTTGCTACCTTTAATCCATTCTTTAGGCTTCAAGCTATAGTTGGTTCAGATATGATCTACTTGGCTCTCCTTATCTTTAGACCAGTAGCTACTTAAGGCTTGGTTACTGCTCAGAATGCCTCATTCTGCTGCCCAAGCTGAAGAAGAAATGGCCACCTTTGAATCTATTATCTGGATAATATCCAGATATTATCCAAAGGTTACCAATCTCTCCCTTGATTAAAATTCTTCAGTGGCTCCCTAATGTTCTTAAAAGACAACCCAAACTTATCACAATATATTAGTTAGCTATTGTCACAATGATACCGTGTAACAAACTATCCCCCAAATCAGAAGCTTACAATAACACTCCTTATTCTCATACTCACAAGTCTACAGGTTGGCTACAGCTAAACTTAGCTAGGCTAGAATTCAGGTTTCTGAGCTCCAGGATCTAAGCTATAGGAGGTATACTGGGCTCAGAACTCTACACAATATAAAGGATCTTCCAATAAAGGCCCTGCCTTGTAATCCAAATCCCCAGTACAGAACCTACTTTACAGTAAATGCTCCCTAAATATTTGTTGAAAGATTGAATGAATCCAGATAAGGTTCACTTTGGGAAAACCAAGAAGTTAATTTCTGGGTCTGCAGCCTCCCCATTATACATGTCATTTTCTCCTCTATAACTTGTCTTGTTTAGGAATCTGGTTCCCTTGTGATCACCTCCTTCTGATCACTACTAGACCTCACTCATGTACTCAGCAATTTACCCATTTATAGAAATATCAGTCTGTTAATGCTTCCAGATTTATTTGGCATCTGAGCTCTAACTAAGGAATCTGTACTAGGACTTTGACCTCTGCTAAAGGAATTTAAATCATGTAGCTAAAGAAAAAATTAACACTAAATAAATGATGAGTTATATTCTCCTCCAAGTAAGGGTCACGTAAAAACCAGATTCACTTCACATTAGTTTATTATACAGATATCAGCTCAGCCCTTCACAAACATGTCACAAAATGTTTCACTCAGTTAGGTGCTTTATTTTAAGCCCTCCAGGATGGAAGCTTTCTTTGAATGCACTAAGGATAAAGACAGCTGCCACAGACAACAATCTTCCCATAATACACCAACATTCATGCCAGCTTCCCCCATGATTAATTCTTCAGCCAGTGGTATACACATGGCTTCTTCCAGTGAGATCCGAGAATGCACCTAGAAATAGGTCATCTGAAATAAACATCAGCTTTGCTTCAAAAAGATTCTATGCCTATGTGGTCATAACCCATAAAAAAAAAAGTCCTTTGGGGAAACAGGACATGTAAACAGCAGAGCCCAGGCATCCTTGCATCCTGTTCCTGCCTTCTCAGTGGCAGCTTCATAACTGACCTCTCTAAAATCAACAGCTCTTATTCTCAAAATGGAGTATGGGCAACATCATTCCCTCCTTTCCTGATTTTCACTGTCTTAGCCCTGCAACACAATACTCATTTGCAAGAACATGAATTAATCTGGGTAAGCAGCAGGCTTGCTCTATCTTCCTGGTAAATTTATAAAACAGCAAACATAACTAGGATGCATCTCGAAGCCAGATTACTGGGGGAGGAATCTGGAAAGTAATGTGTGGGTACAGAGGAAACTAATATTTATTGAACAATTTCCATGCACCAGTGTTCTATTGTTTTGTATACAGGATGTAGTTTAACCTTCATAACATATTTGAGATATCTGTTATCATCTCTCTTTGTAAATAGAAAAGTCAAAGCTCAGAGAAGTTAATTAACTCATCCATGGGTCCCAGAGCTAATACTCAGCAAAGATAGAACCCAAGCCTGACCAGTCTCCAAAATCCATGTCCCCAGAATCTGCTACACACCTGCTTGGCTGAGTCTCCTTAATGATAGAATGACAGACACATTTCCGGAACTGTATAGCAAACAGGGAATTTTTTTTTTTTTTGAAGGATAATTGCTTTACAGAATTTTGCTGTTTTCTGTCAAACCTCAACATGAATCAGCCATAAGTANAATCCATGTCCCCAGAATCTGCTACACACCTGCTTGGCTGAGTCTCCTTAATGATAGAATGACAGACACATTTCCGGAACTGTATAGCAAACAGGGAATTTTTTTTTTTTTTGAAGGATAATTGCTTTACAGAATTTTGCTGTTTTCTGTCAAACCTCAACATGAATCAGCCATAAGTATACATATATACCCTCCCTTTTGAATCTCCCTCCCCATCCCACCCCTCTAGGTTGACACAGTTCCCCTGTTTGAGTTTCCTGAGCCATACAGCAAATTCCCATCAGCTACCTATTTTATATGGTAATGTAAGTTTCCATGTTACTCTCTCCATACATCTCAGCCTCTCCTCCCCTCTCCCCATGTCCATAAGTCTACCCTCCATGGCCATTTCTCCACTGCTGCCCTGTAAGTAAATTCTTCAGAACCATTTTTCTAGATTCGGTATATATGTGTTAGAATACGACATTAATCTTTCTCTTTCTGACTTACTTCACTCTGTATAATAGGTTCTAGGTTCATCCACCCACTAGAACTGACTCAAAGGCACTCCTTTTTATGGCTGAGTAGTGCTCCATTGTGTATGTGTACCACAACTTCTTTATCCATTCATCTGTCGATGGACATCTAGGTGGCTTCCATGTTCCAGCTGTTGTAAATAGTGCTGCAGTGAACAATGGGATACATGTGTCTTTTTCAATTTTGGTTTCCTCAGGNAGTAGTGCTCCATTGTGTATGTGTACCACAACTTCTTTATCCATTCATCTGTCGATGGACATCTAGGTGGCTTCCATGTTCCAGCTGTTGTAAATAGTGCTGCAGTGAACAATGGGATACATGTGTCTTTTTCAATTTTGGTTTCCTCAGGGTACATGCCTAGGAGTGGGATTGCTGGGTCATATGGTGCTTTTAATCCTAGTTTTTAAAGGAAGCTTCATATACTCTTCCATAGTGGCTGTATCAGTTTACATTCTCACCAATAGTACAAGAGCATTCTCTTTTCTCCACACCTTCTCCAGCATTTATTGTTTGTTAACTTTTTGATGATGGCCATTCTGACAGGTCTGAGGTTATATCTCATTGTACTTTTGATTTGAATCAATAATGAGTGATATTGAGGATATAATGCTCAACTCTAATAATGAGTGATGTTGAGCATCTTTTCCTGTTTGTGAGCCATTGGTATGTCCTCTTTGGAGAAATGTCTGTTTAGGTCTTTTTCCTACTTTTTGGTTGGGTTGTTTGTTTTTCTGGAATTGAGTTGTATGAGCTGCTTGTATATTGTGGAAATTAATCCTTTGTCAGTTGTTTCATTTGCTATTATTTTCTCTCACTCTGAGGGAATGTCTTTTCACCTTGCTTATAGTTTCCTTTACTGTGCAAAAGCTTTTAAGTTTAATCAGGTCCCACTTGTTTACTTTGTTTTTATTTCCATTACTCTAGGAGGTGTGTCATAGAGGATCTTGCTTTGATTTATGTCATTGAGTGATCTGCCTATGTTTTCCTCTAAGAGTTTTATAGTTTCTGGTCTTACATTTAGATCTTTAATCCATTTTGAGTTTATCCTCGTGTATGGTGTTAGGAAGTGTTCTAATTTCATTCTTTTACATGTAGCTGTCCAGTTTTCCCAGCACCATGTATTGAAGAGGCTGTCTTTGCCCCATTGTATACTTTTGCCTGGAGAAGGCAATGGCACCCCACTCCAGTACTCTTGCCTGGAAAATCCCATGGACAGAGGAGCCTGGTAGGCTGCAGTCCATGGGGTCGCTATGAGTCAGACACAACTGAGAAACTTCACTTTGACTTTTCACTTTCCTGCATTGGAGAAGGAAATGGAAACCCTCCAGTGTTCTTGCCTGGAGAAACCCAGGGATGGAGGAGCCTGGTGGGCTGCCGTCTATGGGGTCACACAGAGTTGGACACGACTGAAGTGACTTAGCAGCAGCAGCAGCATACTCTTGCCTCCTTTGTCAAATATAAGGTGTCCATACATACATGGGTTTATTTCTGGGTTTTCTATCTTGTTCCATTGGTCTATATTTCTGTTTTTGTGCCAGTACCATACTGCCTTGATGACTGTAGCTTTGTAGTATAATCTGAAGACAAGAAGGTTGATTCCTCCAGCTCCATTCTTCTTTCTTTGGACTGCTTTGGCTATTCTGGGTCTTTCGTGTTTCATATGAATTCTGAAATTTTTTGTTCTAGTTCTGTGAAAAATGTCATTGGCAATTTGATAGGGATAGCATTGAATCTGTAGATTGCCTTTGGTAGTATAGTCAGTTTTACAATATTCTTCCTACCCAGGAACTTGGAATATCTCTCCATCTTTATGTCATCTTTGATTTCTTTCATTAGTGTCTTATTATTTTCTGTGTACAGTTCTTTTGTCTCCTTAGGTAAATTTATTCCTAGATATTTAATTCTTTTTGTTGCAGTCGAGAATGGGATTGATTCCTTAATTTTTATTTCTGAATTTTTCATTGTTAGTATATAGAGATGTGAGTAATTTCTGTGTATTGATTTTGTATCCGGAAACTTTGCTAAATTCACTGATTAGCTCTAGTAATTTTCTGATACTATCTTTAGGGTTTTCTATGTACAGTATCATGTCATCTGCAAACAGTGAGAGCTTTACTTCTTTTCTGATCTGGATTCCTTTTATTTCTTTTCCTTCTCTGATTGCTCCAGGACTATGTTGAATAATAGTGGCAAAAGAGGAACCCTTGTCTTTTCTGATCTTAGGGGGAATGCTTTCAGGCTTTCACCATTGAGAATAATGTTTGCTGTAGGCTTATCATATATGGCCTTTACCATGTTGAGGTAGGTTCCTTCAATGCCCATTTTTTGAAGAATTTTAATCATAAATGAGTGCTGAATTTTGTCAAAGGCCTTTTCTGCATCTATTGAAATCATCATATGGTTTTATCTTTCAGTTTGTTAATATGGTATATCACCTTGATTGATTTGCGTATATTGAAGAATCCTTGCATTCCTGGAATAAACCCAACTTGATCATAGTGTATGAGCTTTTTGATCTGTTGCTGAATTCTGTTTACTAAAATTTTGCTGAGGATTTTTGAATCTATGTTCATCAGTGATATTGGCCTGTAGTTTTCTTTTTGTGTGTTGTCTTTGTCTGGTTTTGGTATCAGGTTGATGGTGGCTTCATAGAATGAGTTTGGAAGTGTTCCTTCCTCTGCAATTTTTTGAAAGAGTCTTAGAAGGATAGACATTAGCTCTTCTCTACATGTTTGATAGAATTCTCCTGTGAAGCCATTTGGTCCTGGGCTTTTGTTTTTTGGTAGATTTTTGATCACAGCTTCAATTTCAGGGCTTGTAATTGGGTTGTTCATAATTTCTGTTTCTTTCTGGTTCAGTCTTAGAAGATTGAACTATTCTAAGGGTCTGTCCATTTCTTCCAGGTTATCTATTTTATTGCCGTATAGTTGTTCATAATAGTCTCTTATAATCCTTTGTATTTCTGCACTGTCTGTTGTAACTGCTCCTGTTTCATTTCTAATTTTGTTGAGTTGATTCTTTTCTCTCTTTTTCTTGATGAGTCTGGCCAAAGGTTGTCAATTTTGTTTATCTTTTCAAAGAACAAGCTTTTAGTTTTGTTAATCTTTACTATTGTTTCTTTCATTTCTTTTTCATTTATTCCTTCTCAGATCTGTATGATTTCTTTCCTTCTACTAATTTTGGTGTTTTTTTTCTTCTTTTTCCAGTTGTTTTAGGTGTACAATTAGGTTGTCTATTCGGTGTTTTTCTTGTTTTTTAAGGTAGGATCGTCTTGCTATAAACTTCCTTCTTAGAACTGCTTTTGCTGAATCCTATAGGTTTTGAGTTGTCATGTTTCATTGTCATTTGTTTCTAGAAATTTTTTTATTTCCCTTTTGATTTCTTCAGTAGCCTGTTGGTTATTTAGAAATATGTTGTTTAATCTCCGTATGTTTGTTTTTCTTACAGTTTTTTTCTTATAATTGATATTTAGTCTCATAGCATTGTAGTTGAAGAAGATACTTGATATGATTTCAATTTTCTTAAATTTACTGATGTTTGGTTTGTGACCCAAGATGTGGTCTACCCTGGAGAATGTTCCATGTGCACTAAAGAAGAAGGTGTATTCTTCTGCACTTGGAATCTCCTGAAGATATCGACGAGGTCCATCTCATCTAATGTATCATTTAAGATGTGTTTCCTTGTTAACTTTCTGTTTTGATGATCTCTGCATTGGTGTGAGGAGAAGGAAATGGCAACCCACTCCAGTATTCTTGCCTAGAGAATCCCATGGACAGAGGAGCCTGGTGGGCTGCTGTCCATAGGGTTTCACAATTGCAGTGACTTAGCAGCAGCAGCAGCCATTGATGTGAGTAGGGTGTTTAAGTTTCCTACTATTATTGTGTTACTGTTAATTTCTCCTTTTATGTCTGTTAGTGTTTGTCTTATATATTGAGGTGCTCCTAGGTTGGGTGCATAGATATTTACAATTGTGATGTCTTCCTCTTGGATTGATCCCTTGATCATTATGTAGTGTCCTTCTTATCCCTTGTAATCTTCTTTATTTTAAAGTCTGTCTTGTCTGATATGAGGATTGCTACTCCAGCTTTCTTTTGCTTCCCATTTGCATGGAATATATTTTTCCATCCTCTTACTTTCAGTCTATATGTGTCTTTAGGCCTGAAGTGGGTTTCTTGTAGACAGCACATATGTTGGTTTTGCTTTTGTATCCATTCAGCCAGTCTATGTCTTTTGGTTGGAGCATTTAATCCATTTACATTTAAAGTAATTATTGATATGTATGTTCTTATTGCCATGTCTTTTCCCTGGTGGCTCAGAGGTTAAAGCATCTGCCTCCAATGCCAGAGACCCAGGTTCGATCCCTGGGTCGGGAAGATCCCCTGGAGAAGGAAATGGTAACCCACTCCAGTATTCTTGCCTGGAGAATCCCATGGACAGAGAAGCCTGGTGGGCTACAGTCCAAGGGGTCGCAAAGAGTCGGACACGACTGAGAGACTTCACCTTCACCTTCACCTTTGGGGTTGATTTTGTAGATTTTTTCCTTCTCTTGTATTTCTTGACTATTTAAGTCCCTTTAACATTTGTTGTAAAGCTGGTTTGGTGGTGCTGAATTCTCTTCACTTTTGCTTGTCTGAAAAGCTTTTTATTTCTCCATCAAATTTTGAATGAGATCCTTGCTGGGTAGAGTAATCTTGGTTGTAGATTTTCCCCTTTCAGTACTTTAAATATATCCTGCCATTCCTTTCTGGCCTTCAGAGTTTCTGCTGAAAGATCAGCTGTTAAGCCTATGGGGTTTCCCTTGTATGTTACTTGTTGCTTCTCCCTTGCTGCTTTTAAAATTCTTTCTTTGCGTTTAGTCTTTGTTAGTTTGATTGGTTTGTATATCGGTGTGTTTCTCCTTGGGTTTATCCTTTATGGGACTCTTTGTGCCTCTTGAATTTGATTGACTATTTCCTTTTCCATGTTGGAGAAATTTTCAACTATAATAATCTCTTCAAAAATTTTCTCACACCCTTTTTTTTCCCTCTTCTTCTGGGATCCCTATAATTCGAATGTTGGTGCATTTGATATTGTCCCAGAGGTCTCTGAGACTATCCTCAGTTCTTTTCATTCTTTTTACTTTATTCTGCTCTTCAGAAATTATTTCTACCATTTTGCCTTCCAGCTCACTGATTTATTCTTCTGCTTCCCATATTCTGCTATTGATTCCTTCCAGAGTATTTTTAATTTCAGTAATTGTGTTGTTAGTCTCTGTATGTTTATTCTTTAATTCTTCTAAGTCTTTGTTAATTGATTCCTGCATTTTGTCCATTTTGTTTTCAAGGTTTTTGATCATCTTTTCTATCATTATTCTGAATTCTTTTTCAGGTAGTTTGCCTATTTCCTCTTCATTTATTTGGACTTCTGTGTTTCTAGTTTGTTCCTTCATTTGTGTAGTATTTTTCTGCCTTTTTATTATTATTTTTTAACTTATTGTGTTTGAGGTCTCCTTTTCTCAGGCTTCAAGGAAAGTTGAATTCTTTCCTTGAAGAAGGTTGAATTCTTTCTTCTTTTTGGTTTCTGCCCTCCTAGGGTTGGTCCAGTGGATTGTGTGAGCTTCATATAAGGTGAGATTTGTGCTGAGTTTTTGTTTGTTGGTTTGTTTGTTTGTTTTTCCTCTGATGGGCAAGGCTGAGTGAGGTGGTAATCCTTTCTGCTGATGACTGGGTTTGTAGTTCTGTTTTGTTTGTTGTTTAGATGAGGTGTCCTGCACAGGGTGCTACTGGTGGTTCAGTGATGGTGGGTGTTGTATTCAAGTGGTTTCATTTGTGTGAGTTCTCACTATTTGATACTCCCTAGGGTTAGTTTTCTGGTAGTCTAGGATCTTGCAGTCAGTGCTCCCACTCCAAAGACTCGGGGCTTGATCTCTGGTCAGGAATGAAGATTCCACAAGTAGTTTGTTATGGCATTAAGTGAGATTAAAACAAATATCCAAAAATGAGAAACCAAAGATGAACCCCAGACAAATGACAGTTACAAAATCAAGCAGATAATACTTAAAATAATGGAATATACAGATACACACCCATGAGCAAAGTCAAAACAGTCCAACACAAATGAAGTACAATAGATTGACCCAGCAAACAAAGGAAATCAAAAATTATATTTCCCAGTTAAGAAAAAAACTAACTAAAGCACAAAGTGGAAAACAAAACCAAAGCAAGGTGCCAAGTGGGGAAGAAAGCATTGAAAACAAAACTAACAGATATGTTGAGAGGAAAAGAAAGGAAGGAAAGAAAGAAAGAGTAGATATGCAAAGTTAAATAGGAGGTAGATGAAGAAAGTTTATATACATTGAATATTAACTTCAAGGGGAAAAGAACAGTAGGAAAGGCAAGCAAAGGAATAAATGTAGAAAAAACATAATAGGTTTAAAAAAATTAAAAGTTAAAATTATAAAGAAGAGAAGAGAAAAAAGCAGAAGAAGAAAAAAAAAAGGAAAAAACTCCATAGAACTGCAAAAGCCCAACGTAGATGCAGAGGTTTATAACAACGATAAAAAGTGTGACTGAATATACACATATACATATACACCCATAAGCAAAATCAAAGCAGTCCAATGAAAATAAAGTACAATGGACTGATCCAGCAAACAAAGGGAACCAAAAATTATATCTACCAGAACAAACCTAACTACAGCACAAACTGGAAAACAAAACTAAAGTAAGATGCCAACTGGAGAATAAAACAATGAAAATAAAGCTAACAGATATGTTGAGAGGAAAGGAAAGAAAGAAAAGAAGAAAGAATAGATATGTAAAGTTAAATAGAGGTAGATGAAGGTTTCTATACATTAAAGATTAACTGAAAGGCGAAAAGAACAGTAGGAAAAGCAAAGGAATAAATGTAGAAAAAATAATAATAGGTTAAAAAAANAATGAGAAACCAAAGATGAACCCCAGACAAATGGCAGTTACAAAATCAGACAAATAATAATTAAAATAATAGAATACACCCATAAGCAAAATCAAAACAGTCCAACAAAAATACAGTAGACTGACCTGGTGAACAAAGGAAATAAAAAATTATATTTACCAGTTAAGAACAAAACTAACTAAAGAACAAACTGGAAAACAAAACGAAAGCAAGGTGCCAAGTGCAGAATAGGGCAATGAAAATAAAACTAACAAATATGTTGAGAGGAAAGAAAAGAAAGAAAGAATAGATATGCAAAGTTACATAGAGATAGATGAAAAAGATTTATATACATTAAAGATTAACTGCAAGGGAAAAATAACAGTAGGAAAGGCAAACAAAGGAATAAATGTAGAAAAAATATAATAGGTTTAAAAAATTAAAATTATAAAAAAGAAAAAAAATGGAAAAAAAAAAAAGGAAAACTCCACAGAACTGTAAAAGCCCAATGTAGAGGCAGACGTTTATAACAACAATAAAAAATGTGACTGAATATACACATATACATATATACCCATAAGGAACATCAAAACAGTCCAACAAAAATAAAGTACAATAGAGTGAGCTGGTGAACAAAGGAAACCAAAAATTATATATACCAGAACAAAACTAAGTAAAGCAAAAACTGGAAAATAAAACTAAAGCAAGGTGCCAATTGGGGAATAAAGCAATGAAAATAAGACTAACAAATATGTTGAGAGGAAAGGAAAAAAAGAAAAGAAAGAAAGAATAGATATGCAAAGTTAAATANATGGCTGGATGGCATCATGGACTCGATGGCCGTGAGTCTGAGTGAACTCCAGGAGATGGTGATGGACAGGGAGGCCTGGCGTGCTGCGATTCATGGGGTCGCAAAGAGTTGGACACGACTGAGTGACTGAACTGAACTGAACTGAATCATATATGGCCTTTACTATGTTGAGGTAGGTTCCTTCTACACCCATTTTTTGAAGAGTTTTAATCATAAATGGGTGCTGAATTTTGTCAAAGGCCTTTTCTGCATCTATTGAGATTATCATATGGCTTTTATTTTTCAATTTGTTAATATGGTGTATCACCTTAATTGATTTGCATATATTGAAGAGTCCTTGCATCCCTGGAATAAACCCAACTTGATCGTGGTGTATGAGCTTTTTGATCTGTTGCTGAACTCTGTTTGCTAAATTTTGTTGAGGATTTTTGAATCTATGTTCATCAGTGATATTGGCCTGTAATTTTCTTTTTTTGTGTTGTCTTTGTCTGGTTTTGGTATCAGGTTGATGGTGGCTTCATAGAATGAGTTTGGAAATGTTCCTTCCTCTGCAATTTTTTGAAAGAGTCTTAGAAGGATAGGCATTAGCTCTTCTCTACATGTTTGATAGAATTCTTCTGTGAAGCCATTTGGTCCTGGGCTTTTGTTTTTTGGTAGATTTTTGATCACAGCTTCAATATCAGGGCTTGTAATTGGGTTGTTCATAATTTCTGTTTCTTCCTGGTTCAGTCTTGGGAGATCAAACTTTTCTAAGGATCTGTGCATTTCCTCCAGGTTATCTATTTTATTGCCATGTAGTTGTTCATAATAGTTTCTCATAATCCTTTGTATTTCTGCATTGTCTGTTGTAATTGCTCCTGTTTCATTTCTAATTTTGTTGAGTTGATTCTTTTCTCTTTTTTTCTTGATGAGTCTGGCCAATGGCTTATTAATTTTGTTTATCTCCTTAAAGAACAAGCTTTTAGTTTTGTTAATCATTACTACTGTTTCTTTCATTTCTTTTTCATTTATTTCTGCTCGGATCTTTATGATTTCTTTCCTTCTAC
>SJYX01007226.1:509026-580689 GCA_006410675.1 Oreotragus oreotragus | reverse complement strand
GTGAAGCAGATACAAAATGTTTCTAATGCTTTTTATTCACCCATAAATGTTTATTATAACCAGGTTTATTCTCATGTTCCTGCTGATAGAGAAGTGAAATAGTTTGGAACTTCTTAATAATCCAGATTAATAATAAGGTTTTTCAAATTATCTTACAAAGAAAATAAATATCAAACAGTACCTTTGACTAAATGTTGATGAACACAAAAAGGGGAATATAAGTGATGTCCAAATATGTGCTCAATCTCCTTATGGTCATACCCCTAGGACCCAGGGGAGGACAAGGGTAAATTAGGAGAACTCTAGACCATGGCAATGAAGGAATGTCCTAGACCATGGGTCAGCAAACATTTTCTATACAGGGCCAGATAGTAACTATTTTAGGCTTTGCAATTTTGGGGGCCATGTGGTCTCTCTCGCCACTCTTCACCTCTGCTGTTGTACTAGAGAACCCACAAACGTTATATAAACAAGTGAGCATGTCTGTGTTCCAATAAAACTTTATTTACCAAAACAGAGGGAAGGCAAATTTAGGCACCTGGCTGTAGTTTGCCAACCTCTGTCTAGGCCAGTCCTGACTGGTTTTCACAAAAATTTTATAAGCTTCCACGTGACAATAGCTTTTCAGTTACCCTCCCTCAATCTCATCCCTCTCCCATAAACCACAGTAACAATCCCTTTTCTGTAGGGTAGCCAGAATTACTCTTTACTACTTTAACTAGGCATTGACCATACTTACTGACAGACCATCTCCAACCTTGAATACCCGAAACTTAATGTATCCGCCAAAGGGGAGGATGCATTCTTTGCCTTTCCCATCTGCAGACTTGTTTATAGTCGTGTTATCAGAGAATTCAAGTATTTTTGTTTAAAAAGAGACATTCTAACCCAGTTATCTTGTAGGTGAAGGAACAGAGGAAAGACAATATGGGTCATTTGAAACCACTTGCTGTAAGATAGCTCCTGAGTAGCGAATGGGGTAAAGGCATTGCTGCTTACTTTCATTTCAAATTACACTTTAATTTTAAGTCTTCCCCAAAATATTAATATAACTCAATACACATGTTTGTTGGGTTTCCTACAGTGTTCAAGAAACCATATTAAGTGCTGTATAAAATATGAAGACAAAATAAGGAAGATTTTTGTCTTCATAGTATTTACAACATATTAGGATAACACTCAAGCGACTCTAATCAAAGATGATTGTAACCATCTGAACTGAGATAGATGCAAGGCGCTCTGAGAGTTCAGAGGAAGAAAAATTATATCCAGTTAGGAGGAACAAAATATAGAGGAGACGGTTACTCTAAATGGGCCTTAAATATGTTAAAACAACACACTGAACCAGCAGCCACCTGGCAGTCTTTTGTGAATGTTTTATATTCACAGAATTGTATAGCCATTACCACTATTCAGTTTTAGGACATTTTTGTCACCCACAAAAGAAATCCACATCCATTAGAAGTCATTACTCATCCCCCCTCCCTTCAGCCACTGAAAGTGAAAGTGAAGTCGCTCAGCTGTGTCCAACTCTTTGTGACCCCGTGGACTGTAGCCCACCAGGCTCCTCTGTCCATGAGATTCTCCAGCCAAGAATACTGGAGTGGGTTGCCATTTCCTTCTCCAGGGGATCTTCCNTGGGGTTCGCCAGCCCTTGGCCCGGAAAAGCCGAGCTCCGGCCTTGCCCTCCCACCCAAGCTCATCACCCATCATCTCTCCCGCTGCAGACGCTGGCACTGCCGGCGCTTCCACCCCTGCTAGCACCCTGAGCCAGCCCACCTCTATTCACAGCCTCCAGGTTGAGCCCCACTCCCCGCCCCAACCCCTCCACCCGCCGGCCCAGTCGCTCCTCTTCTTCCCTGGAACCAGGTATTTCTAACCATCTCAGATCAGGCGCCTGAACGTCACTGCCCTTTCCTGGAGTAGAAAGAACCCTGCATGAACTGTCAGGGTGATCTCTGTCCTTCGATGCCATCAGTTCTCATCTTAAACATCTTGAGAGGGTCAAGCGGGTGGCTTTTAAAATCAGTGTCTCGAACTCCAGAAGACCTCGTCCATCCTGAGAAAACTAAGTAGGCAGGCTTTCTCATCAGAGCCTTTTCTGCCTTCTTTTCCTCCCGTTGCCCCTTCCCCACATCACCTGTGTCCATTGCCTGCCTTTCCTTCCTTTCCTGAGCTCAGGAAAAAATCTGATAAACTTCTTAGGGCATAAGTTCTAAGCAAAAGAAGGGAACTTTGAGGGTGGGATCTGAGCCTCCCTGGAGCCAGTGCAGAAGGAATTTGAGGGTGGGAAGGAGCCTTGCTGATTCTCACGGATTCAGACATCATTAGACCAGGCTTACATCACACATTGTTTCTCTTTAATCAATATCAAACAATATATTTCAGTTCAGTAAATATTAGAGTGTCGGAAAACAAGCTAGGTGCTTGTTGGTCACAGTTCTGGAGGAGAGACAAATAAATGTCTCCTTAAAAAAAATGATAAGAAATAAATACTCCTTAAAAATGCCACAGAAGTCTATGCAATATATCTTCTAAAACATTGGAAGGAGTGGGGCAAATTTGGGAAAATTTCAAAGTAGAAAGTAACATTGTTGTTCAGCCACTGAGTCATGTCAGACTCTGCCATCCTATGAACTACAGCACACCAGGCTTCCCTGTCCTTTACTATCTCCTGGAGTTTGCTCAAACTTACATCCATTGAGTTGGTCAAAGTGATTCTAGACACCGAGAAGAAAAAACAAAAACAGGACTTTGCCAGGCAGTTGGAGGCAGGGCATCCTGGTCAGAAAACCCAGCATAAGCAAAGATGGAGATGTTTATGAGCTGCCTGGGCAGTGATGGAAAATGTGCTGTCAGTTGAGTTGAGAGTTCCAGGAGGCTGATAGATAAAGTGGAGCTGGACTGTGAGGGGGCCCAGATGCCATGCAGAGGTGTTTAAACCTCATGTTTTTTAAACAAAGGAGCAAATAGGTCCTTATTCGTGTTTCATAAAATTACCTGGCAGACGTGTGGAAGCCAGACTGGAGGAAAAAGAGTCTGGGCTCTGGGTACACATACCACGGGAACTCTTGCAACCTGGCTAAGATCCTATCATCCAGTTTTTGTTCCTGGTCTTTCACTGACTGACACTTTTTAAATTTGGAGGCAGTGATCTCACACAGGGTATTGTATTACCAACTTCTTATTTTGCCAAGTGAGACCATTTAACAAATCCATGCACTCCAATACTATTTCATAAAATGAAAGATGTTTTAATACCAAGAAAAGCATGAAAGTTAAACTTGCAAGATGAAGGCCGTCCTTTACGTTGAATAAATTTAGACTAATGAAACACTCTCTATCTTGTCCTTATTTTTCTCTGTCATCATGGGCTGGTCCCAGTCCTGCAGTCTGGTGCTGGGGAGCAAAGTATGCAGACCGTTATGTCCACCACCCTTACTCTCCAGTGGAGGAAGTGAGGAACCCCAACGAGAATGAGTGGGCTGTACACCCGCAGAGGGATAGAGAGGTCAGAGCACAGTTCTTTCCACCTCAGCATCCATCTCTCCCATCCCTTGCTATCCTCCGTGTGGCTCTTGGCCCAGCCAATAGCATCCGTTCTGCATGTCTAGATTCATTCCTAGCACTTGCATATACTCTTTTCCCATCATGCCTTATAACTGTCAAAGCCTCTTTCAAGGTTCTCCCTTGTATGAGGTCAGTCTAGTTCAGGCACTTCTTTACTTGCTGTAATGTGCTGTTTTAAATCATCATTTAACCATTTTGTGTTAGATGCAGTAGTTTCCTGGACCTTCACCGACCAGGAATCAGATGGAAACAGATTATTCATTTTCTGAAGGATGTCTTCCATTTTAAACTTATTTTTGGAGCCATGAAATTGTTGCTCCAATACCTAGCATAGCTCTGGGAGCATTTTAGGTGATGAATGAATTGACTCATGAAAAACTAACTTATATTCCCAGCCCACAAAGGCTTCTTTATATGCCACTCTTCCTCTTCTTGGAGTTTACTGAAGAAACTTCCTTGTTTCTGTGGGTTGAGGCTCCCTGGCATCAAAGCCACAGGACACGGCTGTAATGGTCAACAGTCCAAACCATAAATTAGGGCAAGTTTAAATCCGACTGCTTCTGGGGCACCCAGGCTGAGATGGGGGCCAACCCAGGACACACAGCGTGCATCCCAGCCACCAACAGTCCCTACATAGGAACAGCTGTGTCTTAGAACACACAGTCTGTAATGACTTCAAGTGGAAGGGCACTGTTTTAAAAATGACTACCTCGCTCCTGTCATAACATCCAGAGTAGACCAAGGTCTACCAGAATAAAAAAGATTTGGAGGAAGCTTTCTTTTTTTTGGTTTAGATTCAGGGAAAATATGGACTTGTAACAGGTAGAAAAGTTCATGAACAATTAGAAGTTAAATTGGGCTGACCATTTTGATTATTTGAGAAGATGTAAAAATATAGTCTTCCTGAAATAAATTGTCCATAAATGTGTCCTAACAGTATTGGTTCAACTCCTTACAGCTGAACGTCACGTGTATTTCTGAAAGAATGGCTTCATGTTGATAATTGGATACAGAGTAGCCACAGGGAAGAGAGGTTTTGTTGTGGTCATTTTTCCACAGTTGAGGTGACCTGACCTAAGGCAGTTTGGCCATCAGAGATGGGTGAGAGTGGTAGGCTCCTCTGTGCAACTGATAGAACCAGAATCCACTCTCAGGAGTTCTGCCACACACTCCCATGTACGTTAGCAACCAGGCTCAAATATATAGCTTATTCTTGTCAGTTGATGAAGTTCTAGCTCTGTCTTTTTAGTCCTTGGGTGAGGACCGCTCTGGAGGCAGGACTCACCTAACCTTGTGAACTAGAAAAAGTCTACGGCAAAGTTCGGTAGCTCCTGGATTCAGTATAATCTTTTGCCCTGGAAATGGAAGAGCAGAAAGTACCCGTACAGAATTTCTTGCCAATCCACTTTAAGCACCAGTTCCATTTTATCAGTGAAAAATACTTTTAATAATGTATTGTGTTAGTTGCTCAGTCATGTGATCCCATGGATTGTAGCCCGCCACGGTCCTCTGTCCATGGATTCTCCAGGCAAGAAACCTGGAGTGGGTAGGCATTCCCTTCTCCAGGGAATCTTCCCAACCCAGGGTTCGAACCTGAGTCTCCTGCATTGCAGGCAGATTCTTTGCCATCTGAGCCACTGGGGAAGCTTTTAATAATACCCCCTGATAAATAGTGTTCAGAGAGAGGGATGGTTGAACCCTCTTACGAGGTGAACAGTCCACTACAGAATCTGAAATGGTAACTAAAGACCTTGAAAACTATATTCCTTAATAGGACATTTAAAATGTTAACCAGCCACCCCCAGAGCATAAAATACAACTAATCCATGTAGATGTTCCATGGTATATGCTGAAATATTTTAGCACTAGGAACAGTATCAGAACAATTTAAAGTGAAGCAGATACAAAATGTTTCTAATGCTTTTTATTCACCCATAAATGTTTATTATAACCAGGTTTATTCTCATGTTCCTGCTGATAGAGAAGTGAAATAGTTTGGA
Organism: Oreotragus oreotragus; assembly: GCA_006410675.1. Lineage (NCBI taxonomy): Eukaryota > Metazoa > Chordata > Mammalia > Artiodactyla > Bovidae > Oreotragus > Oreotragus oreotragus. Next base: position 575,119 of record SJYX01007226.1, on the reverse strand, counting down.
ACTTCTTAATAATCCAGATTAATAATAAGGTTTTTCAAATTATCTTACAAAGAAAATAAATATCAAACAGTACCTTTGACTAAATGTTGATGAACACAAAAAGGGGAATATAAGTGATGTCCAAATATGTGCTCAATCTCCTTATGGTCATACCCCTAGGACCCAGGGGAGGATAAGGGTAAATTAGGAGAACTCTAGACCATGGCAATGAAGGAATGTCCTAGACCATGGGTCAGCAAACATTTTCTATACAGGGCCAGATAGTAACTATTTTAGGCTTTGCAATTTTGGGGGCCATGTGGTCTCTCTCGCCACTCTTCACCTCTGCTGTTGTACTAGAGAACCCACAAACGTTATATAAACAAGTGAGCATGTCTGTGTTCCAATAAAACTTTATTTACCAAAACAGAGGGAAGGCAAATTTAGGCACCTGGCTGTAGTTTGCCAACCTCTGTCTAGGCCAGTCCTGACTGGTTTTCACAAAAATTTTATAAGCTTCCACGTGACAATAGCTTTTCAGTTACCCTCCCTCAATCTCATCCCTCTCCCATAAACCACAGTAACAATCCCTTTTCTGTAGGGTAGCCAGAATTACTCTTTACTACTTTAACTAGGCATTGACCATACTTACTGACAGACCATCTCCAACCTTGAATACCCGAAACTTANGATCCACACAGTCAAAGGCTTTGGCATAGTCAATAAAGCAGAAATATATGTTTTTCTGAACTCTCTTGCTTTTTCCATGATCCAGCAGATGTTGGCAATTTGATCTCTGGTTCCTCTGCCTGTTCTAAAACCAGCTTGAACATCAGGGCTTATTTCCACATCATTGTTTCTTTCAGATTTGGGGAGTATCGTTTCTCTTAGAGTCTTTCAGCTCGCAGAACAGAGAAATACATGTATGTAAACTTATGTGCCATCTGTTTAACAGTTTAATTCATGTATGCATGTGTAACTGTATCAAGATTGTTAACCTGTACCTCTACGAGAAAGAACACTATCAACTAGATTACAGTGGTTTTATCTTTTGCTTCCAGTCTTGCAAACTCCGTTCATTTCCAAAGTTACTTAAGTCAGGAAATCTGATTGAGGTAGCTTTAAATATTTGCAATAATATAACTAGATTGTTTAGTCAAGTTTTGTATTTCATTCTTGATGTCAAAATATGTGTGTGTTTTTAAAAAAAATGCATACATTGATTCACTTTATGTGCTATAAGATTCTGAGGCTTTTGATAATTAGGCAGTGCCATCTATTTACCATAACATCATACAGAAAAGTTTCACTGCCCTCTGTGCTTGGAGAAGAAAATGGCAACCCACTCCAGTATTCTTGCCTGGGAAATCCCAGGGTCAGAGGAGCCTGAAGGGCTACAGTCCTTGAGGTCTCAATGAGTCACTCAAGACTTAGCAACTGAGCACAGTCATTTTTAAGAACAGTGAAGGCCACACAAAACACATCAGTGGCTCCTAGTGTGTGGCCTCTCCTTTACTATCTTTCGTTCCCACTTGGCCCTCTGCTCCACAGGGCCACATGCCCTTGGGTCTGCTCTGCTCACCCAGTGTCTGGATTTAACAAATGGAAAAATAAAAATGAAAGATGGACCTATCCTCCCAGTAGAACACCAGGTTCAGAAAGAATACACTGGCAAGGAGGTGGCATTCTGTCATCCCCCAACTCTTTTGCAACTACCCGCTGGAAATGTCGCCATCTTCCTTTAAGCTCTACTACTAGTTGACCCCTGCAAGCCTCCTTATCCTCCGCCCTGAAGTCATCACAATGGCCACGTGGGTTCTGGCTGGGGCGGGGCCCTCTGTGACATCAGCAAGGGCCCAGCCCTGGCTGGTCCTCAGTCTCCAGGTGCCAGGGCAGACCAGCCCACCAGCAGCCANCTCTACTACTAGTTGACCCCTGCAAGCCTCCTTATCCTCTGCCCTGAAGTCATCACAATGGCCACGTGGGTTCTGGCTGGGGCGGGGCCCTCTGTGACATCAGCAAGGGCCCAGCCCTGGCTGGTCCTCAGTCTCCAGGTGCCAGGGCAGACCAGCCCACCAGCAGCCATTTCCTCTCGGCTCACCATGTGGTCCCTCAAGTCGTTCCTGTGCGTTTCCATGGGGGTTACCTGTGTCTACGCCTTAATGTTTACTACTCTGAGAGAGAAAGCGGAAGAAATCCAGGGAAAGATGCTCTGCGGAGGGCACTTTTTAATTCGGCAGAATCTACCAGAGCATGCCTGAGACTGGCTTGAGATCACGTTGCTCTGGCTTTTCTTCATTTGCTGATGTACCTGACAGTGAAGTGGGCAGGAGAGAGTGGTGAGAGTAAGTGCAGACTCCTGCTGCCCGTCAGGGCCGCTCATTTGGCTGTGTCAGAAGGAGAAAGGGAAAGTCTTCCTCTGAAGAAGACTACATGTTCCATACCTTAACCCTGCTCGAGATGGACCTTGTGAAATGTGTGTCCAGTGTGCAGAATCTGACTCGGCATGTCAACTGGTGGTAAGCTCAATCCCCACAATGTCAAGGTTCCTGCAGACATATGAATTCTGGGGCCACAAAGAATCTGACTGAGTGGATTTGTGAGTCAAAGTAGAAGAGGAATTGTTGAGCGTTTACATACTTTATCCAAATAATAAAACTATTCTGAAGCAAAATAAAAAAGCTTCTGATATTTTTATTTGCTCTAGTTTTACCTTTTCCAGAATGTTACATAGTTGGCAACATGCAGTGTATAATCATTTCCAGACAAGCTTATTTACTTAATAACATTCATTCAAGTTTCATCCATTTCTTTTTGTGATTTGATAGCTCATTTCTTTTTATTCTTGAATAATATTCTGTTATGTTGATGTACCGTACTTTGTTTATCCATACGTCTATTAAAGGACACATTGTTGCTTCCAATTTGTGTGTGTGTGTGTGACAGAGAGAGAGCAATAGCATGAATTAAGCTGTTATAAAATTCATGTGCATGTCTTTGTATGGGTATTAACTGTCAAATCATTTGCTGAACTATCTAGGAGCATAGTTGTTAGATTATGTGGTATGTCAATGTTTAGCTCTGTAAGTAATTGCTTCCAAACTGCATTCCCATTAACAATGAATGGGAATTCCTGTTGCTTCTCATCTTTGCCAGTAAATGGATTGTCAGATTTTTGGCTTAAAGCTCAACATTCAGAAAACGAAGATCAAGGCATCCAGTCCCACCACTTCATGGGAAATAGATGGGGAAACAGTGGAAACAGTGTCAGACTTTATTTTTTTGGACTCCAAAATCACTGCAGATGGTGACTGCAGCCATGAAATTAGAAGACACTTACTCCTTGGAAGAAAAGATATGACCAACTTAGATAGTATATTCAAAAGCAGAGACATTACTTTGCCAACTAAGATCTGTCTAGTCAAGGCTATGGTTTTTTCTGTGGTCATGTATGGATGTGAGAGTTGGACTGTGAAGAAGGCTGAGCACCGAAGAATTGATGCTTTTGAACTGTAGAGTTGGAGAAGACACTTGAGAGTCCCTTGGACTGCAAGGAGATCCAACCAGTCCATTCTAAAGGAGATCAACCCTGGGATTTCTTTGGAGGGAATGATGCTAAAGCTGCAACTCCAGTACTTTGGCCACCTCATGAGAAGAGTTGACTCATTGGAAAAGACTCTGATGCTGGGAAGGATCGGGGGCAGGAGGAGAAGGGGACGACTGAGGATGAGATGGCTGGATGGCATCACGGACTCGATGAACGTGAGTCTGAGTAAACTTTGGGAGATGGTGATGAACAGGGAGGCCTGGCGTGGTGCGATTCATGGGGTCACAAAGAGTCAGATACGACTGAGCGACTGAACTGACTGACTGACTCATATATATGTAAGCTTCACCTGGAAAAGCCCTGAAGGACTGTGTGCAGTTATGCTGTATTATATTATGTCTGCTGCACCAGCCAGGAGAGAATAAATGTGACTACAGTTTCTATGGCTCCTAGCATTTTCTTCCAGCCTTTTAACTCGCACCTTGCCTACCTTGGGTCCAGCGAGCAGTGCCCACTGTGAGATACAGCCCAGGCTATGTGGGATTGCAAAGGTCATCTCTCACCATCTGCATCCACCGGCCATGAAGAGAATGAATTTGAGAGAAACTGAAGCCTCAGAGAGAGAGGCTAGCAGGGGTGGTGATGTTTTCTCAGAAGATGCACTTCCCTGCCCTTGGTTTGACTCTCATGTGTTCATTATGTTCTGTCTTCCTGGTGTTCTCAGGTTGATCTTCACAACTGTGTTTGTCTCAGAGAGAATCAGTAGTTTGGAGACAGTCTCTCTACCAAAGGGGTTTAGTAATGTCCCTGAGAGCTGCCCAAGCAAAGTGAAAACTCACAGATTCTAGGGCACTGTTGTAGCCACACTGAGCGAGATTCACTGAGTGCAGATTATGGAGTCTGCCTTAAAAAAAATTTTTTTTAGTATTCCTCAGTTCTGATTGACATGAACAACTTGTTTAGGCAGTAAGAGAAATGGTCTTATTTTGCCTACTGCCAGGCTCTGTCTCCATTGGAAGCATGTGTAGGTGACAGGGGTTTCTGCCTTCTCTGTTGCATAAACCCAAGACTTCCAGTCTAGGAGACTCACCGACATGTCTGCTGTTCTGAGGAGGCTCTCAGACCATCAGTTCTACAAAACATCCTGGTTCCACTCTTGCCAAGCCTCTATCTGAAAGTTTCTGAATAAATCGGATTTCTGTTTAGTGTGCATTTCCATGATGTAAGATCAATTTGTGTTATGTGGTAGCTGTTAATCTACATATGTTTCCATAGCCATTGGATCTTATACTTGACTGAATAAATACAGAACACACTGAGTTTTCCACAGTGCCTCCAGACCAGTGGCTCCCTGACTGCTGGCTCCCTGAGCAAGTTATGTACCATCTCCGTGCCTCATCCCTCCCTTAGCTACATGGAAACACTAGCTTGGAGTAAATTTAACTATTTCATGGGGCAGTGTACAACACTGACCATGTTAAGACATGGGAAACTGTCAGGACAGTATGTGCCATATGGTATGTTCCCAGTCAACTCTAGCTGTTTTCATTACTGTTGTTAATATTATTGCTGTTCCCCTGGATCATGCTCCCTGGATTGTTTCCCTGGATAGTGTTCCAGGGACACAATGTTAAGACCACCTTAGACTCACTGCATGGAGTCACTTCAGCCCTTCAGGGTCTCAAGAACGGAGTGTATAAGGCATGCAGGAGGGTTTTGGTTTGTTGGTTTGTTTGTTTTTTAGCATAATGAGTATTCACCTCTTCTTATGGGGATATTGTGAAGCCTAAATGAAATATTGAGGTTTCATCATGCAATTGCATGAAAAATTTAGTGAATATTCTCCATGAAGCTAGAAATCTAATGACCTCTTCATATGATTTGTATAATGATGGGAAAGCAAGTGATCCCTGGAGAATTATAGAACACAAGTATTGTTGTTCAGTCATTCAGTCTTATCCAACTCTTTGCGACCCCATGGACTGTAGCATGCCAGGATTCCCTGTCCTTCACCATCTCAAAGAACTTGCTCAAACTCATGTCCATTAGATCGTTGGTTCCATCCAGCCATCTTGTCCTCTGTTGTCCCCTTCTCCTCCTGCTTTCTATCTTTGCCAGCATAAGGGTCTTTTTTAATGAGTTGTCTCTTTGCATCAGGTGGCCAAAGTATTGGCACTTCAGTTCCAATATCAGTCCTTGCAATGAATATTCAGGGTTGATTTCTGTTAAGATTGACTTTTTTGATCACGTTGCAGTTCAAGGGACTCTCAGGAGTTTTCTCCATCACCACAATTCAAAAGCATAAATTCTTGGGCACTCTGCCTTTTTTAGGGTCCATATCTCACATCTGTACATGACTACTCAAAAGACTATAGTTTTGACTATATGGACATTTGTCAGCAAAGTGATGTCTTTGCTTATTAGTACACTGTCTAGGTTTGTCATAGGTTTTTTTTTTTCCCCCCAAGGAGCAAGTGTCTTTTAATTTCATGGTGGCAGTCACTGTCCACAGTGATTTTGGAGGTCAAGAAAATAAAGTCTGTCACTGTTTCCATTTTTTCCCCATCTATCTGCCATGAAGTGATGTGACCAGATCTTAGTTTTTTGAATGTTGAGTTTTAAGCCAGATTTTTCACTCTCCTCTTTCACCCTCATCAAGAGCCTCTTTAGTTCCTCTTCGCTTTCTGCCATAAAGGTGGTGTCATCTGCATATCTGAGGTTATTGATATTTTTCCCTGCAATCTTGATTCCCGCTTGTGCTTCATCCAGCCTGACATTTCTCATTATGTACTCTGTATATAAGTTAAATAAGCAGGGTGACAATATGCCACCTTGACGTACTCCTTTCCCAATTTTGAACCCATGTAATTGTTTTTCTTGAATCTGTATACCAATTGTTGAATATTTGGTTGTTTCTAGGTTTGGCTATTAGGAATACTTGTGTGAAATATTTGAGTGCAAGTCTTTGTGTGAACATATATTCATTTCTTTTGGGTAAAATTTTCCAGATGTAGAATGGCTGAGTCATATTAGGTTTCACAGGTGGTGCTAGTTGTAAAGAATCCACCTGCCAACACAGGAGACACAAGAGATGCAGGTTCAATGCCTGGGTGTCTATGAAAAGCTGATATAAGGCAAAATATCAGGTATATATTTATATCTACTGGTATATTAACCTTTTTGTCATGATTTCTGATTCTTTGCATATGTTCTTGTGAATTTGACACCATCCAGAACGTTTCCTTACCTAATACAGCTTTGCTCCCAACAACCTCCTTTGTGCTGTTGCTAGCAAATATCTTACATATTATATGTTATTGCCCCAACAATAATTTACATGATACTGTTATATACAATTGCTTTTTAAATACAGGAAGTAAGCAGTGAAAATGTATATTCATAAAGTATTTTGTGTTCATATAATTACCTTTACCTGTGCTCTTTGTGTTTTCATGTGGATTCTAACCAATAATGAGGTCATTTCTTGCAGCCTGAAAAAATTCTTTTAGCTTTTCTTGTAAGTCACTTCTCCTACCAACAAAATCCCTGACTCTTTTAAACTTTAGAATGCTTTTAATTTTTCACTTCTGTTTTTTAAAACCACTTTAGTGTGGTATGTTTAACATGTAAAAAGCTGAACATATTTAATGTGTACTTCACAAACTTGGGAGTGTGTATACATGCATGAAATCATCACCAGCTTCAATGTACAAAACTCAACTGTATTTCTATACTAGTAGTGAATACTCCTTATAAGTAAGAAAACTCCAGTTAGAATAAAAAGAACAATATACTTAGGTATTCATTTGATCAAAGAAGTGGAAGATTTGTACACTGAAAATGACAAAACAGAGTTGAAAGAAATGGAAGAAAACTTAACTAAATTGAGGGTTTTCCTGGTGGCTTAGCAGTAAAGAACTGCCTGAAATGCAGGAGATACAGAAGATTAGAGTTTAATCCCTGGGTAGAGAAGATCCTTTGGAGGAAGGTGCTGGGGACCAGCCCCGGTTGGATCCAGGGTATCTGAAGTGTGGACGGCATGGCGAGAGAGATAGAGGGATAAGGAAAGATTTTTGCAGTTAAGAAAATAGAGGAGAGAAAGAGGCTGATATTCCTTGGTTTACACAGAAAACCAATAAAGTCCCAAGACAAGGGACTTACACCATTCATGTAGGCCACAGGCACCTGCTTAAATAGTGGAGGGTGACCTGTCTTGGGCTCCCTCTCACGTGGGTCTTAGAGGCCCGGGCAGAGAAGTGAACACGGAGGACCCCTGTGCGCCAAAGGAACAGCCTGAAAAAGAGAGTAAGAGAGAAAAAAGAAAGAAAGAATTGACACAGGGGAACCAGGCTTTCGTGGAACTGGTCTGTCACTTTATTTTTCAGGGAAGCTTTTATACTTTGGGTTGTCATAGAGATAAATGTAAGAAACAGAGTCATGCAGGGCCAGCAGCTCTGACCCTTATCAAGACCAAGCTTTCTCTCTGCATGAAGGTGAAGGTGAAGGTGAAGTCATTCAGTCGTGTCCGACTCTTTGCAACCCCGTGGACTGTAGCCTACCAGGCTCCTCCATCCAGGGGATTCTCCAGGCAAGAATACTGGAGTGGGTTGCCATTTCCTTCTCCATTCCTTCTCTCTGCATACCTATCTGTATACACAGGTCTTAGGTGATTTACATCATCTTCTGGCCAGGAGGCCTATTAGCATTTTATGACCCTTTTCTGATAAGGGTCCGTTACCCAGAACACTTATTTGCCCCAAAACTGTTGTTTTTTCCAAAGTCTAGTGCCACTCTCAGAAAGCACTAAATAAAGTTACATTCTTACATAGCAAGGATACAACAATTTATAACAAAGAAAAAGGAGTACAGTGATTTATAACAAACAGAAAATTCATTAACTCAAAAGTCTAGTATTACTAACATCAAAACTACTATATTCTTTTTTCTACATCCCAATTACACTGATTAATAGCCTCCCAGGTGCCTAAAAGATAAAGGATATGGAGGCCTGGCAGCAGTCATTGACTCAACAATGAAACCCTTCACCAATATAATTCTTAGCTCTTTAAAAGGCTCTATACCTTTAAGATGTTTTAAGCTTCCCATGCCTCTTACATTTGGGAGGATGTGAACAACCACATGCATAGTTGTAAAAGTCCGGGTAAACCTGTCAGGCAAGTTAGAGAGCCATCAGAGGGGTTTGGGCTGAGACACTACTTTTATATGCAGGAGACTATTAACTGGAGCTCTAAGTTAACTTTTTCCAGAGAAAGGTGGTCGGGCATAGCCCCCTATTAATGTCAGAGGAGTTGGTGAAAGTCATAAAATAGTAAGACAGACAGATTCTGGTTCTGGGGTAGATGCTCGAGCAGGTCCAGGGGCTCCCTCGAGTCCTGACTCGCCTTTGCCTGTCAGGCCTCTTCCTCATGACCTTTGTCATGGGTGGGATCTCCCGTGCTGGCTCCCGGCAGGAGGGCATGGCAACTCACTTCAGTATTCTTGCCTGGAGAATTCCATGAACTGAGGGGCATGGCGGGCTACAGTCTATAGGGCCAAAAAGAGTTAGATATGACTGAAGCAACTTAGCACGCATCCACATAAATAAATGGAAAGATATTCTGTGTTCATAGATTGGAAGAAAATATTGTCACGATTGCAAGATTCCCCAAATTGATCCAGACGTTCAGTGTAATCCCTATTAATATTCTAACTGTATACTTTTTAGACATTGAGAGGCTGATCAGAGACAGACTACCTTAACTTCACAAAAGAAAACCCAACTTGGAGGACTCACATAGTCTAATTTCAAAGGTTATAATAAAGCTGTAATGACCAAGATGGCATGGAACTGGGCTAAGATTAAATACATAGATCAATGGTATAGAATCAAGAGTCTAGAAGTGAATCCACACATCTCTACTACATTAATTTTTGACAACAGTGCCAAGACAACTGAAGGGAAAGAATGTTGTTTTAGCAAATGGTGCTAGGAAAACAAGGAATCCACATGCAAAAGAATGAATTTGAATTCCAGCCTTATACCACAGAGAAAATTCAGTCCAAATGGATGGATATCCAAATGTAAGTGATGTTATAGTAAAACTCCCGTAAGAGAGCATAGGTGTCTTAATGACTCTGGGTTAGGCAGTGGATTCCTCCATGTGACACTAAAAGCACAGGTACTGTATGAAAACTTAGGTTAAAATGACTTCATCCAAAAAGTGTGCTTTACAGAACATCATAATAAAGTGAAAACACTACTCAAAGAATAGGGTAAAATATTGGTACCTCATGTATCTGATAGGGCCCATGTTATAATAAGGAATCTTCATCTCTCATTTATCCATCCAGTGGTCACTATCAATGGGCACTAGAGTTTCCTCTAGAAATTTGCTGTAATTGTACACACATCTCTTTGCATGTGTGAATATTTCCTTAAGACACATTCATAGCTTTGAAACTGGTTGAGACATAACTGGGGGTGGGGGTTGGTAGCTAAGCTTTTCTGGTATGGCAAAGTGCCTCCCCACAGGGGAAGTTAAAGTCCTGCTTAGCTGTTGCCTCTGGGAAAAGCCTTTCCCACCAGTGGACTCCAGTTTCTTAGCTGCAAGGCAGCTCCTGCTAAGGTACACACACAAAGGATCTTAGAACCTTTCAGGGTGGCTTTGCCCTACTGGGTACCTGTGTTTCACAAGTGGACAGAGGGTTGGGACAATGATGGCTCTCCTCTCATAGAACAATATCTGCATCTCGGTAACTGAAATGTGTTGTTGAGATTGAAATGAAGATCGGCTTTGCACTCAAGAGGAACTGGGGTGTGACTCCCAGATCCACCCTTTCCTGCATCAGCCACCTAAGCTCTTTAGCTTGCTTCCTTGTCTGTTGGAAGACTGGGGATTATCCTTATCTCTCTGGGTCTGTGGGGAATAAAACCCCTATGCCCGGCTCCCACAAGCTCCATAGCTAGGCTCCAGGTGAGTCATTTACACTGCACCCCTTGTCAGGGACACGTCAGTGGGGAGGGAGACGTGCCAGAGCCCCTGGGAGTCTACTCCATCCTCTGGCTGGGGTGGGGGTTGGGGTGGTGGTGGTGGGAGTGGTGCTATGTCCAACTTTTAAATTGTCTTTACATAACACAGAAACACACTTCATTTCATATTTAGGTGTGCTCTTCTCAGAGGAGTTGTAGTGAATGAAGTCAGTTGTCACAGTTGTATCCGTAGCAGGCAGAAGCAGCAGTGGGTTCACTCCCTCCACTGGGCATCACAGGAATTGGCAGTTTCCACCAAGGATTGATGGCACTGGGTGGAGACACCTGAGGAGTTGCAAGAAAGTGCTGTCACATTCCCTAGGAAGGTCCCCATACTAGCTGGCAGCTCACTCTCACCTCCCTGATGACCACAGGGACTAGTAAATCAAATCCCTGTATAGGGAGGATGTGTTAATACACTTCCTCTTGTCCTAACAGAAACTCAGAGTATAGAGTGAAAAATAGTGAAAATCTCATCAAAACACAGTGCATATGTAGGGTAGTTCAAGTCCTGTTCCATGTACTGGGTCACAGATACCGTAAAGTGACCTTTTGAAATTCCCATGCTTCAGCTGATCCCTCCTTACTGTGAAGCAGGTGGTCACCCTGGATCCCTTTATGTTTCCAACACTGTGACCAAATTCCAAAGGCCGTATTCAAACACAACAATGGGTCCATATAAAACAAGAGTAGAGCTTTGCTATCTGTAGCCTATTCTTAGCAAGGAAGCCTTTCCCAGAAAAACTCTGCCATCAGATTGCATTTCATATCAGCACATCGTGCAACAGGGTAAAACGTGTGACCATTTGGGAGATTCATAGTGAAATCCATCACCTTCCATTTGGTAAAAATATCAACTCTGCCAACTGTGCTTTTTCATCAGGTACTCCCCAGGAAAAATGGAAATCACTCTACCCAGCCTGACAGCTGAACCTAAGAAGGAATCAGGCAGATGGGGAGAAAGGAAGGGCATGTAAGATGGAGGCAAAAGCAGGAATGAGATTATGAAATCTGTGGTTGGGGAGGGAGTGAGAGGGGGCAGGGAAGAGCTAGGGATTATGAGTGTGAGCACACTGGCCATCTGATGAACAGAGAGAGGTTTGGGTGGGCTGGAATATCAAGTGAGGCATGGAGCAGAAGGAGGGGGTCTTGTGAAGATCAGACTTTTGTGGGCAGACAAGGCCTCCTGTGCCTAGTCCAGGAGGCTGGACAGTATCCAAAGAGCATCAGGCAACCAATACAATTGCCTTATATTTGACATACCTCTTTTGGGTGTATTAAAAATGTCTGTGTGCCTGTGTATTAGGTTTGCTTTGCTTGTTTTGTCAGAAACAGAAAAGTGAAGTGGCTTTGCTTGCTTGAGTGTCTCAGGGAGTCAGCAACTGAGAAAATGTATAAAAAAGAAAGGATTTCCTTAACTTAAGGGAAAGAATTTCCACAACTCCCTATGAAAGGGTTTTAATCTCCTGCCTAGAACATATTGACATTCAATGAACTCTTTTGTGAGTGGTCATTTTAGGAAAGCAGTGGTTCTACTGTTTTTACTTGAATATTGGCTACATTTAAAATTATGCTTGAGATTGTGTAAAATAGGTAAGTAAAACTATAGATCTCAGTGATCCATAGTCTTTACCCTGCATATGGGTGCAGAACAAACTCAGTGTAAACCATCAGTTTGGGTGGGGCCAATGTGCCCTGCAAGGAAATTTTGTTTATACAGTGGAGAGACTAGATATGCTAACAGGAAATCTATACTTTGTTCAGCAGATTATCTAATAAAGGAGGATGTAGAGCCAGGGGAATGTATAAAGTGGTGATTGTGAGTTAAAATAGGTGAGGACATTAAGAGAGAGAGAGACAGAGAGAGAGTGGTATAATAAATAGTGAAGAGACCTTTAAATTTTAACAGATGTAGATGAAATTTGATCAGGACCACTACCAAGCAGTGTGACCTTGAGGAAGATGCTCACCCTCTCTGATCTTCGGTTTCCTTGTCTGAAGTGGGACAGTAATATTATGTGTTATCCCACCCGCAAGTGAATCCCATTCCTCACTGTCTGATCCCACCGTCTGATCTCAGCCTCTGCTGGCTCCCAAGGCCAAGGCTCTCATCACACTTGTTGCACCATTGACTTCAGTCTGGCTCCCTGCCCACTGTGAGCTCCTTGAGGATCTCTTCCCGCTTGGCTTGCCCTTTATTCTGTGTTTTGGACAACCTTCTGCCTCCTGAGACTGAGGTGTCTCCTAGGTTATGGCTGCTTTCAGCACTGTGCTGAGGGCAATGATGACCAGGTGGGAGCTGGGGGGATACTTGTTGGTTGAATACAGCTCCGAGAGCCAGGCTACTTTGCTTCACAGGTGCAAAGTGTAGCTTCCACTCAGGCTGCCACCAGCAGGATGGACGATTTGAACCTGCTGATCAGCGTCCTTGGGCAAGTGCACAGGACCTCTGTCACTCTCCTCTCCTCGTCTTCCTCTTGCTCCCATAGCTGCTTGTACTCCTTACCTGCCCTGTGCCCTCCTCTGTGCTCCCACTGCTCTCCATGTACATGGACCCTGTGCCTGAGCCTGAGCTGTCTCCTAACTTCGTGTATGTGATTGTCAGTTACCTTTCTGATTAGTCCACTTTGAGGAGTTTTCTCTTCACTCATAGCCCAAGGTGGATGCCCAAATACAGTAAGCATCACAGGTGATAGGTGATAGGTGAAGTCGCTCAGTCATGTCCGACTCTTTGCAACCCCGTGGACTGTAACCTACTAGGCTTCTCCATCCATGGGATTCTCCAGGGAAGAATACTGGAGTAGATTGCCATTTCCTTCTCCAGGGGATCTTCCCGACCCAGGGATCGAACCCGGGTGGGTCTCTTTTATTCTTCTTCCTTTGTTCTTTCCTTTTTTATTTTTCCTTTTTTTTTTTCCTTTTATGAGGAAACAATATGGTGTCGTGGGTAAGGACACTACCTCTGATTCAGACAACCTTGCTTTCAACACAGTTCTGCCACTTGTTATCATATCATCTTGAGAAATTAAATTGTCCCGCTGTGCCAACTATCTTACCTGAAAATGGGTGAATTATTCTTAATGACAACATGAACTGAGTGGGTTGCAATTGTGAGTATGGAATGAGGTTCGTAGAAATGTGCTGGCTTGTTCCCTGTCGTAACAACTACTGAGCTGCCACGGGGCAGGTTGCAGGTCAGACCTTACCTTCAAGCGTCAGCAAACAATTCAAGGTCACATTAGACATCGTGTCCAGCCCAAGAGGCTCCTTCTTTCTCAGCCACAGTCCTCAAGCTTTTCCCTCACAGCTGGACGAACCCTCACCGGGAGGCTGGCTTTTCTGTTACACGTCTCCCACCTGGAAACCACCACCCGACTTCATCTTCCACTGCATGCGTGATTCAGTTGGTGGCAGTTTTGTCCTCAGATGGATTGGGGCTGCTTCTATTGCAAGGGGATGCCCAGGACTGACAACAAGGGTGTGATGACTCCCTCTTCCCCCATGGCACTGAAACTCTCTGGGGCCTGTGCCCAACTCCTCTCCCCATGTCATCTTCCTCCACCTCACAGTTCACAGTTAACACTCAAGCTGTGTCCAGTGCAGCCCCTACAGGCCCACTCACACTCCCTCAGGCTCAAATTCCTTATCTATAAAACGGCAATAACTCTACCTGTTGGTGAGGTTTCCTAGCATCCACGACCTGGCAGGGGGAAGGCACTAAATAAATGGTTGTGCCCTCTGTCTATCAGCTTCTTTAATGCACAGCAGCTGGTGTGGGATAATACGGTGACTCAGTCAATGTCTTTGGATTGGACGGAGTAAGATGTGACATATTGGGTGAACTGAACTGAATAATACTGAAGTGGCTTGCCATTCCCTTCTCCAGTGGACCACGTTCTGTCAGACCTCTCCACCATGACCCGCCCACCTTGGGTTGCCCTGCAGGCATGGCTTGGTTTCATTGAGTTAGACAAGGCCCTGGTCCTAGTGAGATTAGATTGACTAGTTTTCTGTGAGTATGGTTTCAGTGTGTCTGCCCTCTGATGTCCTCTTGCATCACCTACCATCTTACTTGGGTTTCTCTTACCTTGGGCGTGGATTGTCTCTTCACGGCTGCTCCTTACCTTGGACGAGGGGTATCTCCTTACCGCCGCAGTTCCTGACCTTCAACGTGGGACAGCTCCTCTAGGCCCTCCTGCGCCTGCGCAGCCCCTGCTCCTCGGGTTGCTCCTCCCGGCCGCCGGCCGTGGCCTCGGGCGTGGGTGGCTTCTCCCAGCTGCCGCCCCTGGCCTCAGGCTCAGGGTGGCTCCTCCAGGTCACCACCCCTGGCCTCGGGCACAAGGTGGCTTCTCCCTTCAACGTGGGACAGCTCCTCTAGGCCCTCCTGCGCCTGCGCAGCCCCTGCTCCTCGGGTTGCTCCTCCCGGCCGCCGGCCGTGGCCTCGGGCGTGGGTGGCTTCTCCCAGCTGCCGCCCCTGGCCTCGGGCTCAGGGTGGCTCCTCCGGGTCACCACCCCTGGCCTCGGGTGCAAGGTGGCTTCTCCCGGCCGCCCCTGGCCTCGGACGTGGGGTGTCTCCTCCCGGCCGCCGCCCTGACCTCAGACGCGGGGTGTCTCCTCCCGGCCGCCCCTGACCGCAGACACAGGGTAGCTCCTCTCGGCCATTCCTGCGCCGTCGCAGCCTGGCACTCTAGGTTGCTGCCCCTGACGTCGGACGTGGGGTAGCTTCTCTCGCCCGCGCTGAGTGCACCGGCCCGGCTGTCGCAAATTATCAGGCTTCCCAGGTGGTTCTATGATAAAGAATCTGCCTGCAATGCAGGAAACGTGAGTTCAATTCCTGGTCAGGAAGATCCCCAGGAAGAAGGCATGACAACCCACTCCAATATTCTTGCCTGGAGAATCCCATGGACAGAGGAGCATGGTAGGCTGTAGTCCATAGGGTTGCAAAGAGTTGACATGACTCATTCAATTGAATCACAAATCACACAGACACACGCAAACACACACAAGGAAATTATCATCTTGAACTATTCCTGAATATATGTTATCCAATAAGGTAGCCACTAGCCACACATGTCTATATAAATTTAAGTTAAAATTATTTAAAATTAAATTTAAAAATTAGTTCCTCCATTTCACCAGCCACATTTCAAGTATTTGATAGCCATATGTGACGATTAGCTACCATATTTGCCATCATAAATACAGAACATTTCATCATCACTGAAAGTTCTATTGAACTGCACTGTTGTACGTGGTAGCAATAACTCACAAGCTTCATAAAGAGGTTTCTATTTTGTATGTTATTTTGTAATGGTGCCATTCCTCATTTGGCTTAATATGTCACTTTTTCTTTCCATTTCATCCTTGTGTTTCCCCATCTAAACTATTGACCAAAGAAAGCTCAGACCTTCATGGGCTGGTACCCAACAAGGTACACTTCTGTGTATGTGTTTTTTTCAATTTGAATTTCTGACCAAATTGCAATACTAAATGTCAAGCATTTTTAAATAAGTTCTCAGATATTTTCCATGCTTATTCTTATTCAGTTCAGTTCAGTTGCTCAGTCGTGTCCGACTCTTTGCGACCCCATGAATCACAGCATGCCAGGTCTCCCTGTCCATCACCAACTCCTGGAGTTCACTCAGATTCACGTCCATCGGGTCAGTGATGCCATCCAACCATCTCATCCTCGGTCGTCCCCTTCTCCTCCTGCCCCCAACCCCTCCCAGCATCAGAGTCTTTTCCAATGAGTCAACTCTTCGCATGAGGTGGTCAAAGTACTGGAGTTTCAGCTTTAGCATTATTCCTTCCAAAGAAATCCCAGGGCTGATCTCCTTCAGAATGGACTGGTTGGATCTCCTTGCAGTCCAAGGGATTCTCAAGAGTCTGCTCCAACACCACAGTTCAAAAGCATCAGTTTTTTGGCTGCATCAGAGTCTTTTCCAATGAGTCAACTCTTCGCATGAGGTGGTCAAAGTACTGGAGTTTCAGCTTTAGCATCATTCCTTCCAAAGAAATCCCAGGGCTGATCTCCTTCAGAATGGACTGGTTGGATCTCCTTGCAGTCCAAGGGACTCTCAAGACTCTTCTCCAACACCACAGTTCAAAAGCATCAATTTTTTGGCACTCAGCCTTCTTCACAGTCCAATTCTCACATCCATACATGACTACTGGAAAAATCATAGCCTTGACTAGACGGACCTTAGTCGGCAAAGTAATGTCTCTGCTTTTTAATATGCTGTCTAGGTTGGTCATAACTTTTCTTCCAAGGAGTAAGCTTCTTTTAATTTCATGGCTACGGTCACCATCTGCAGTGATTATGGCTACAAATATAATTAAGTCCTATGAAGTAAATACTTTCACAGATACAGATAATACTCTTAGTTCCTGTATGCATATTTCCTCATGCCAAGTGAAAGATCCATGAAAGTTTAAAGATAGCCCTGTATGTCTGTATTGGTTCCTATTGCTACTGCAACAAAGTACAGCCAACATAGTGATTTATAGCAATACAGAAGTATTCTCTTACAGTTCTAGAGTCTGAGGGGAGAATGTTTTCCTTGACTTTTTCAACATCTAGTGGCCACCTGTGTGGTCTGTTCCTTCATCTTCAGACTGCACTACTCCAATCTGCTTCTGTCATCACATTACCTTTTCCTCTTTGCAGTCAGATCTCCCTCTGCCTTGGATAAGGACACTTGTGATTTCAATTAAGACCCATGCAGGTAATCCAAGATTCTTAATTTAATCATGTCTTCAAAGTCCTTTTGGCCATATAAAGTAACATTCTCAAGGTGAACATGGATGGAAACTGTGTCTCCTGCATCTCCTGCAGTGCAGGCAGATTCTTGACCTCTGAGCCACCTGGGAAGCCTGATAATTTCATTAGTCTAAAATAAAGATATAAGGACCTCACTGCATAGGAAGCCCAGTCACATTCCAAGGATTATGACATGGGTATTTTGGCGGGCCATTATTCGGCCTACACAGAGATTACATAAAATTTCTTCTTGGTAGAAAAAGCTTACCTCTACCAGATTTAATTATTCAGGACTTTGAATTAAAATTTAATAATTCAGATAAAGAGTAAGTTGTTTGTTTGTAATCATGTTAACAGATATTAAAATGTCTGACAATGGCGATGACACGTTAGCCTCTGGAGACAAAGAAGAAATTACCAACAAGCCCAACAGTGATACTTTACCCAAAGATGCAGAAGTGCACTGTGATTCAGCTACGATTTCAAATGAGCTAACGCCAGCAAATCCCAGAAGTGATGTGCATGAAAATGAGGCTGTTCAGGGTGCAGAGACTGCTGACACTGGACTCGCTGAGGAGCCCAAAGACCTTGGCGCCATGGAGCCGCCCCTCAACGGAGAAGTGACTGAGGATGCCCTCAGTGAGTGTGTTGATGCCGTGAGCCTCGAGGCAGAACCTGGGTCTGAAATACCCCTGAAAGAACAGAGTGATCCGGTAGGAGTGGTTCATTTGACTGAGTTCTTACTGATACCTACCATGGGCGTAGATTTGTGCCAAGCTGGTTAGAAATTGGGAATTCAGTATACACTATGACATTTACCTCTATCATCAGAGATGTATTGTTTGGTGAGAAAAGGTGTATATGAGAATAATTGGTCATTTTAATATTTTCATTTTGTTGATTGTATTTTTATTAACAATAACCACCACCAAATTATTGGACACAACAGGCACTCTCCTAACTACTCTATACGTTAAGGAATTTATTCCATACAACAGTTCCTTGAGGTTCTAAGCTGGATATTATTAACCCCAAGTTATAGATGAGACAATCAGGCTCAGATATCTTAAGCAACCCAGTAAGATATTAAGCTACTCAGTAAGTGAGCTCAGTAAGGGAGCTATTCAGTAAGTGAGTGATATTGTAATATTGAATATAACGAGTCCAAATTATTAACGAACCTATTCCCCCCTAAACAAGTTAATGCTTCTTTGACATCACGTAAATTTTACTGCATATTTACAAATCCATTCTGAAGATCTGAAACCTTCAGATTCCTCTTTTATCATCACATACCACCTTCCGCAGACCAGCAGCAGAACACCTTTGTGCTTCACTTCAGCGCCTGCACCTGACTCTCTGGGGGATAAGTCAGGCCAGTATCTCGATGTCATTACCTCATTCCACATCAGTATGACCAAGCTGGGTTTTCCTGACACCTTTCCCTCCATCCACGTGGGGACCGGAAGGGGTGGGGAGGCACGCTGCAGTACTTGAGGAGATGGGCCACTCTCCTCCAAACCTGCCTTCTAGAAGGATGCTACAGTGTAGGGGGATCAGCCCTGCTCTCCCAAAGTGTGCCCCACACGGCCCCTCCTTGAGGTGACTCTGCTGCATGCAGTGAGGGAGGCAGGCTAAGTGGGGAGTTGGGGGGCTGGGCTTTCATCCCCCATCTATCGTTAACTCTCTTAGTTTGGGCAGGACACCAAATTTCTCTGTGCTTCAGTTTTTCCTCTGTAAAATGAAGAATTTGCCCATGAAGACCACGAGGTATCCTTCTAACTAATGTTTTATGATTCTTTTACTCAAAAGCAGACTTCTTGGGCCTCAGTTTCCTCAAATCAACCTTCAGAATTGTTCTAAGATGAGATGAAAGGAAGGGTTTTCCCATCACTGGAGATGTTTAAACAAAAACAAATGATCATTCTGCTGAATGTCGTGGAAGGGATCTAAGGACTAGCTGGGAGTTTGGATCAGTTATGTAAACATACATGCAAAATTTTGTTTATGAGTTCCATGATGTCACAGACACTTTAAAGCCATCCATGGACCCCCTGAGGGATTAAGAATTCCTAGATCAAAGGGTCTCAACTCTAGCTGAACATTTCAACCACTGAGAGAGCTTTGAGAAATAATTGGGAGTGGGGAAGAAAGAAAGAATGATGACAGGGTGGATATTAGTCTGAATTCTCCAGAGAAACATAACCAATAGGATATGCCCTATACCTGTATTTACCTGTGTGCCTGACTTTGGAACCTATGTTCCCTCAATGCTGTCTTTCCACTGGGGTGCACTGGTTCCCAATTGTTATTATAACTGCTACTATTAATATATACTTTAGTATATTAAAAATATATATATCTTAACCATGACATTCTGACTGAAGATGATTCAAAGAAGCTATAAAAGTTTCACTGAGTCAAGATATGTGTGCTCATGAAGGCTAGATTATACATTCCAGTTTCAGACTTCTAAAAGTTATAACAAGTTTGCTAACAAAGATAGCAAAATAAAAAGTCAGGATACTCCTACACATCCATCTTCTTACATTTTGAGCAAATCGAATGAATTCTGCTTTCGAGAGCACTTTGTAAACCTCCTTAATGCTACAGAGAGAGAGAGAGCTAACTGGCAGACAGATTTTCCCCTCCTGGCACCTCCCCTCCCCTACCGATAGCTTTGGAAAGGGGAGCATTTCCTTATCATGAAGCTTCACAAAGTATCTGAATGGAAGTTCAGAGACTGGCCACAGAATCAGAGCTGTGGCTCTGTGTGTGTGTGGGAGGGGGATGTGGGGGGATGTTGCATCAGGAGCTCAGATAGAAGCAGGATGTGGGAGGAATTTCTGTGAGCATGTTGGTTCTAGGAAGACAGAAAGCTAATACAGGTGGCTGGAAGGGCCTTGAGAGGAAAGCATATCTCTTTCACCCAGGTTACATTTAAACCTTCTAACTAGGTACAGATATAGGCTCTTAATAATTACTAGCAAAGGGGATTCTACTCTCTCTGCCTCTCGGCAACTTATCCTTTTGTCTTAAGTTAATATTAGAAGAATTCAGTTGGGTGCTTCATCTTCAAGCATTGTTTATTTGCACTATTTTATTTGTTCTTCATTGCACACTTACAGGAAGTTCTTTTGCGGTGATGAAAACAACCATTTTTCTGTTGATCCAGAAGAGAATGAATTCTGCAACAAAAAAAATTTTTTTTTTTTGCCAAGAATCTTGAATCAAAAGTTCATTTGTACGTTGGTTGGATCTTGAACACAGGTCTGCTGAGGAATGACAGGTCCTTCAGGAAAAGTTCAAAAGTCTGTCTGGTCTTAGATGTATTTGAGTTTAAGAGAATCTCATCACCTTTTAAAAAAAACGTTTCTAAGGGGAAATGCCTGTTTTTTAAAAAACCTGGCAGAATAGTCATTGAGGAAGTCATTTCTTCTAGGACAAACTAGATTCTGTGATAATGGGTTTAAATGTATATCTTTTTTCTATAAGTGGTATCTAGTTACTTTGGGTCTTGGTCCCCTTAAAATTATTATTTTAGCTTATTAGCTTCCCCTTTGCCTGGGTCAGCTGGGAGCCATCACTTGGCAGGCAGGACGGTGTGGCCAGGAGGCACTCTGGGGCCAGTGGTTCTGCCAGCTACTCATCTGGCACGTCTTTTTTTTTTTTTTTGCCAAGAATCTTGAATCAAAAGTTCATTTGTACGTTGGTTGGATCTTGAACACAGGTCTGCTGAGGAATGACAGGTCCTTCAGGAAAAGTTCAAAAGTCTGTCTGGTCTTAGATGTGTTTGAGTTTAAGAGAATCTCATCACCTTTTAAAAAAAACGTTTCTAAGGGGAAATGCCTGTTTTTTAAAAAACCTGGCAGAATAGTCATTGAGGAAGTCATTTCTTCTAGGACAAACTAGATTCTGTGATAATGGGTTTAAATGTATATCTTTTTTCTATAAGTGGTATCTAGTTACTTTGGGTCTTGGTCCCCTTAAAATTATTATTTTAGCTTATTAGCTTCCCCTTTGCCTGGGTCAGCTGGGAGCCATCACTTGGCAGGCAGGACGGTGTGGCCAGGAGGCACTCTGGGGCCAGTGGTTCTGCCAGCTACTCATCTGGCACGTCTTCTTTGAAGGGTCACACCATCACAGTTGATGCCGGCACGTCTTCTTTGAAGGGTCACACCGTCACAGTTGATGCACTCAGAGAAGCTATCTCTGTCTTTAGGGCCCCTTCTCTTTGTCATCCATTCTGTACAGACTCAGAAACCACTGAGCTAAGGCTTCTTTTAGGAATCCACACCACAACATCCGAAGAGATGGTCCCCAGCTCTCCTTGAACTTTGGAGGTTGGACTAGAGTCTAAATCTTTACCAGCCCCATGACACCATGTATTATTCTCCAAAGCTGGATAGTGTAACTGTCTTCAGGATGCCTCCCATCTAGTTGTGGAAGCAAGTATTATATAAAAGCAATTATAGTATGTCTGGAGAAGGGATTGGCAACCTACTCCAGTATTCTTGCCTAGAGAATTCCATGGACAGAGGAGACTGGTGGGCTACAGTCCATGGGGTCACAAAGAGTCAGATATGACTTTTCGTGTGTGTACTGAACTGTAACTTCCTCCAGTTTTAAAGGAAAACTGGAGACGGAAATGGCAACCCACTCCAGTGTTCTTGCTTGGAGAATCCCAGGGATGGGGGAACCTGTTGAACATGACTGAAGCGACTTAGTAGTAGTAGTAGTAGTATAGTATAGTATCTCTTGGACTTCCCTGTAGCTCAAACAGTAAAGAATCTGCCTGCAATGCAGGAGACCCAGGTTCTATCCCTGGGTCGGAAGATCCTCTGGAGAAGAGAATGGCAATCCATTCCAGTATTCTTGCCTGGAGAATCGCATGGACAGAGAAGCCTGGTGGGCTACAGTTCGTGGGGTCACAAAGATTTGGACACAACTGAGCGACTAACACTTTGCTTCATAGTATGTCTTAGCGTACTAGATATATGCTAGATAGGCCAGGCACAAGGAAGCCTGAGATGGAGCACCCAAATCAACCTTAAGGAGTTAGTGAAGTCTTCATCCTCGGTTCAGAGATGTTTGTCGTGGGTGCTAGGTTGGAATGACATTTATTCGTAGAAATCTTATGGAATCTTATTATGTACTAGTCTCTCCCTCTCTCTCAAAGTCAGTCGTGTCTGACTCTTTACAATCCCATGGACTGTAGCCTGCCAGGCTCCTCTGTGCATGGAGTTTCCTGGCAAGAATACTGGAGTAGGTAGCCATTCCCTTCTCCAGGGAATCTTCCTGACACAGAAATCAAACCCAGGTCTCCCGCATTGCAGACAGATTCTTTACCATCTGAGCTATGAGGGAAGCCCATGTGCGAGTCTATCAGCCCCTAAAAGATCTAATCTAGTTCAAATTTCCCTAAAGTCTTAGCATCAAGAAATAGTACCCAGAGTAAAAAAAATTCACCCCTACTGTCCTATACCAATGCATTAGAAAGCCAGTCATGAAGAAGGTAAAGAATGCATGTTACCACTCAACGTACTCAAAGGAAAACACAGACTACCACACACTAGTTCTCTCCCTAGAAAAGGAAAAGCAGGTGCTTAAGAACAGTAAAATTGCTCTCAACAGAGGCAAAAATGAGAGCACATAGGCCAAGATCTGCTGATGACAGATTTTTGCCTCTTAAATGAGTGAGCAGAGTTTGCTCCAGTTCTGTTGGAGTGTTTCTCTTTTTATGACTCTCCACGTGAAGACATCTGATTTTTCACTTGAGCAACCAGATGGTAGCTGCTACCTTTCGGTTGTACTGGATGTGCATATGCAGGCTTAGTCTCTCAGTCATGTCTGACTCTTTGCAACCCCATGGACTGTATCAGGCTTCTCTGTCCATGGGATTTCCCAGGCAAGAATACTAGAGTGAGGTGCCATTTCCTCCTCCAGGGGATCTTCCTGACCCAGGGATCAGACCTGTGGTTCCTGCATTGGCAGACAGATTCTTTACCACTATGCCACCTCGGAAGCTCAGTTGTATTGGACAGTGCTTCATAAATCTGGTGGTGTGTTATAATCACCTGGGAAGTTTGTTAGAAGTTTAGATTCCTGGGATCTACCCTGAAAGGTTCTTATTCTTTAAAAGATCAAAATGGAAGCTAAGACACTGTATTTTTAGTAAGTTCCCCCAGGTCAGACTGTGGACCAGTGTTTGGGAATCACTAATATTAGTACACAGAAGAACTAGTTGAGGAATCAGATGAGACTGAGAACATGGTGAGCTCAGTATTGGACATACCATGAGACATCCATGTGAAGATATTTTGTGGATAGTTGATTATAGCGTTCTGGAACCCAGGGGAGGTGGTGGGGAGAGATTTGGAGGCCATTAGCCATTGGGTGTAACCCACTCCAGTACTCTTGCCTGGCAAATCCCATGGACGGAGGAGCCTGGTAGGCTGCAGTCCACGGGGTCGCTAGGAGTCGGACACAACTGAGCGACTTCACTTTCACTTTTCACTTTCATGCATTGGAGAAGAAAATGGCAACCCACTCTAGTGTTCTTGCCTGGAGAATCCCAGGGACGGGGGAGCCTGGTGGGCTGCTGTCTCTGGGGTCACAAAGAGTTGGACATGACTGAAGTGACTTAGCTGCAGCAGCCATTGGGTATTAATGGGAGTGGGTCAGATTGCCCAGGTGTTATATATAAATAAATAAAATCAGAGGCCAAGGAGCTGGCCCTGAAGTCTATGTTTCTAAGTCAATTTGGTCATGCACAGCTCTTAGAGTCTCTTTGATAGGTTGTAGTTGCCAGTGAAGTTCATTCTATAAATTAAATTTCAAATCATGTTATACCACACTGACATTTTTAAATTAAGCATTAACAAAAATGTTTAAAATATTTCATGAAAGCTCATGTAGACTTGAGACTGTTCCATTGATCTGACCTTTTACATGCCTTGACCACTACTCCGTGTGAAAGTTTCATTCAAGGCAAATGCCTAGAAATCTAGGAGCAGAGATTTCATCCTTTATACTTGGCATTGAGAAACCAGAATTCTCCAGAGTTCAGAGATGAATAGAAGACCACTTAGAACAGGGTAAAATCCTTTCTTTTACCCTCTTCATGTAAAGGTAGGAAAAGATATATAAAATATATTTAACCACCAACTAGTGTTGAATACCTTTAATTTCACAATCTAGAACCCCTTTCAGATATTCAAAATGCTAGTTACCAGTCTACCATGTTTACCAGTGGAAGCCCATTTCTGTAATTCAGTATGCTAATTTGCCAAGCCTCAGATGTTAATAGAGATGTGAATAATAGAAGTGTTCATTACAGCTGCCTCTGGAGTATGGCTTTCCTGATTAGGAGGCCAGCTGACCGCCTGGACTATCTGTACTTCACTGGAATGCTTGAAGCAGTTGGGTTGCAACTTAAGGAGCTCCCACGATATGTGTGGAAACTTTCTAAAGTAAACAGAAATCATCATGATAAGGGATGGACAAAAAAAAGAGTAAGAAGATAGGGCATGGAAGCCAGGTCATGAGAACAGAGTCTTTTAAGAATGGAAAAGTGGTTAAGCTTCTGGTGCTACTGAGAGGTCAAGAAATAAAGTGACTATAATGAATCCATAGCTCTGACCAGGAGAGAGGCCTTGTGATCTTGATAAGGATGGTTTCATGATACAGTGACTATGGAAGAGTCACTGTGTGGTGGGGAGGGAAGTGGATTCAGAAGGTAGGCACCTTTTTTAAGAGGTAAAGAAGAAAGAAAGACATGGAACAGATACCAGACAAGTTGGGGGAAAAAAAAAATTTGTCATCGTGATTTTCATTTGCTAGTTTTAAGATGGAGGATGGTGCACATAATTAAATGTGGGAAGCAGCCAGTAAGGAAAGGTTGAAAAGCCAGAAGAAAAGGGAAAACCAACCTTCCCAGGCCCAGAGGAGATCGGATGGAGATGATAATTACAACCAAGAGGAAGATACCACTTCCATTACGATAGAAGGGAAAGAAGTAATTGTGAGTGGAGGGCACAGTAAAGTTAGACTTGTGTTGAAATGGGGTTTTGATATAGGCCAGTGTTCTGTCCATAAAAAAAACACTACTCAGACTTTCAACTTGGTTTGAACAATTAGTATTCAATTTATTAAGGTTATAGAATCAAAATGTCGATTCTCCATAGTATTCATCTCACAAATCTTACTCTGTTTAGAAGTCTAGCATAATTGAACACTCACTTTCAAGGGGCTTTTGATTAATGCTTGGTCCTTTATGCCAACTTAAACATGGTCAAATATTTTTAAACTACCTCTATAAATTTAATATACTCTATCTACTTTTTAAGTAGCTCATTTACCTACTTAAACAAAATCTTGCTGAGTACTTAAGAATTGTTATAAATCTTATAAGTAAGTAAAGTCACTCAGTCGTGTCCGACTCTTTGTGACCCTGTGGACTGCAACCCACCAGGCTCCNAATGCGTGGTCTTTTGTGATTAGTTTATTTCATTTTGTATAATGTTTTCGAGGTTCATCCATGCTATGGAATGTATCAGTAGGCTTTCATTTTTATGGCCGAGTAATACTCTGTTAGATGGATATAAGTAATTAAGTAAAGTCACTCAGTCATGTCCGACTCTTTGTGACCCTGTGGACTGCAACCCACCAGGCTCCTCAGTCCATGGGATTCTCCAGGCAAGAATACTGGAGTGGGTTGCCATTTCCTTCTCCAGGGGATCTTCCCAACCCAGGGATTGAACCCAGGTCTCCCGCATTGGAGGCAGACGCTTTAACCTCTGAGCCACCAGGGAAGCCCTAGATTGATATACTACCGTGCATTTATCTGATTATTTATTGAGTGGCATTTGGGTTGCTTCCACTGCGTTTGGATTTTTGGTAATTTATATAGATTTTTGTTTGTTTGTTTCTCTGTGACTATTTATCTTACCCATGGTTTTGCTCCTATTAGGTTTTAATAGGT
The DNA here is from genome assembly GCA_006410675.1 of Oreotragus oreotragus. NCBI lineage: Eukaryota > Metazoa > Chordata > Mammalia > Artiodactyla > Bovidae > Oreotragus > Oreotragus oreotragus. The sequence continues at coordinate 548,820 of SJYX01007226.1, read as the reverse complement.
TGAAAAGCTTTGGATGTTATAAGTAAGATTGTGGTGATTACTATTATTAAAAGAGTATTGTGAAGTCATGGACTGCTATATCAGATGTTGTACAAAGCCCAACAAAATGCCATAGATAGTGAGAATCTAAGAACCCCTTAATGTAGGTTGAGGCTCCCCAGCAAGGGAGAAAAACTTATGGTGAGCAGAGGAGTGTGTGTACGAGAAGGTAACAGTGGTGGAGCAACGCAGTGTCTCGTACCATCCTCCAGAGTGCCGTATTGTATCTAGCATGCCATTGGCGTCAGTCAGTCAATGCTTGTGTTGACTTATGTCCAACCCCTCACCAATTTACTGCCTTCAAAACAGCACATTTTCTAATAATCTGCTGGCTCCCAGTTCTCCCAAGATATTTAAGTTGGAGGGAGGGTACTAATCTAAGACTGGGGTGATGATCACCCCAGTATACTCAGTAGTTTAGAAATATTTTTATTTGACTTCATTGAATTTTTCTAGGCAAATACTGAGTAGAGCAGGGAGTCATCTCACTTGTCAGAAAACTAGAGCAGGGAGTCATCTCACTTGTCAGAAAACTGAGGAATCATAAATGATATGGATTCACTTCTAGCCAGTAAGGTCACGCTTGACCCCAGGTCTTACAAATACTGAACTTGTGTTTGTTCGCAAATATCCTTGTGTCTGTACAACTCTGCCTTCTCCCTTTATCTCCCTTATCTCCCTTTGCTAACCGTGACCAGCACACTCTACAGCATTAGTGCTAGTAGACTGTAACCTACTAGGCTTCTCTGTCCACAGGATTCTCCAGGCAAGAATACTGGAATGGATTGCCATTAACCTTTTTATAAAAATCTGTAAATCACGTTGCTAAAACCTTTCAAAGTGTAGTGCTAATAATATTCCACTAGATGGCACTGACAGCCTGAAGAAAAACAGTTGGCTTGAAAAGCTATGTTTTATTTAAAACACACAGAAGATGATGAACTGGCTGCTTTGATAGATTATTGTTGTTCTAATAATAATTTTAAGAAAATATGCCATTTCCCAACGTAGTCAGACATCTGTCAATTCATTATAAACTTACATTGGTAGATGTATAGTTTTAGGGCATTCGTGATCTTGAATCCTATTTCATTTGGAAACAGAAATTTTCAGTGATTTATGATTTTTATAATACTGATTGCATATTGAAAACTGTGTTTTTGTTCTTCCTTTAAGCTCTGTATAGTTTTTGATAATCATGTTTTGTTCTCAGAACTCTAATGTGATGTTAACTTTAGTAAGACTATGATTTCTGTTTTTAGTATTAATATTATAACAGAATAGCTTTTTGTTGTTGTTGACTCCTGAAAAATGCAAGCAGACAAATAAACCTTTTGTCCCAGCAGACCTAAATTCATGCTGTGTAAAAGCAGACTTCTTTACTCCCTCACTTGTGCCCAATACAATGCAGTCTGTGTTTATTCTGGTATATAATGTGAACTATGGTCTGATAAACTATGTACAGAAATGGAAGCTGGTTTACATTTCTTTTTTTATTCTACTTTACATTTTTCTGCAGGATTTTGAAAGCTGACCGGTGAAGTGAAGATTTTTGCATTCACTTTTTTATTTGAATAAAAACCTACTACCGAAGATGATAAGTTTCCAGGCTCTTCTGTGGGTTTAAAAATTAAATTACTTTTCAAAGAGAATATTGAACCGAATAATGTTAAGGAGAACTGTTAAGCTGTCATAACTAACTTTTTACACTTGTGAAAGTGAATAGGATTGAAAGCTTGAGCCTGGGTTGATATTTTTAATTAGTGTGGTATTTTGGATAATTTGAAAGTAGTGATTCAATATAAAATTTGTAGTTTTTTTTTTTTCCCCTCCTGGACTTGAATACATCCCCTTAAGAGGTGAACTCTTAAGTGGGAAATAGTTTTGTAAAGTTATAGCCTGGTTTCTTTGGAAACCATAGATATATTGGAAATGTTTTATAACACCTTTACACTTGAGGGCTCCAATTGTTTTATAGACTTGAACACCCAGTTCTCATATAACCTTTTGTTGTAATGTTGAGAGGAAACATGGCTTGGCTAAAATCAAAGATGTTGACTTAAATTTCTATTCTGATTTTCTTTTTTTTTTTTCGAAAAGTTACATTTCCAATATGCATTTTTATATGTATTAATATGTTCATGTAGCTTTATCCCAGAGATGATCAGAATAGAAGAACAGGCTAGGTAGTATATATTATATACAACCTTATGGTGTACTATGACTGCTGGAAAAGACAGCCTCTAAAACACTGAATGACTTCTTTGTTATCTACCACTTTCCCAAAATATTCCTGCTTGGTGTATTATGTTAAGAAAATGTTGAATGTTTATGTTTGTTTTTGGATATAGCATCTGGCACCGTGGTAATGTGTTAAGATATTTTTCGTAAAGGAAGAATATGGTCCTAGTTTATACAAAAGCGTGTTGAATTTTAACAGCATCGCAGCTGTTCCATTCTCTTGGCTTTTGGTGTCCACGTAGTCTCTCCCCCATGACATTTTTCTTCCCTGCGGGAAGTCATCTGCTGTTACTTAACCTGTTGTATGCTTTTCCACTCCACTGCTTTTACTTCTGCTTTGCTTTATTTTTTTTACCCTTATTCCCCCAATCTCTAATATTTGAAATTTTACCTTTTCTCATGTTCTGTAAATGCCACCACTTCCTTGAGATGGTAGCTCACAATCCTTTAATGCCCTTCATTTTGTTTGTATTTCCTTTTTGTTCTGCCTCGCATCATCATTTATTCATCTATTACTTCAGCAGCTATATTGAGCTTTATGACCTGGCACAGAGGATTTTTTCATAGAGGGACTTTAATTTTAAAAGTTCTAAAATTGGAATATGTGACTTGACTAGGAAATAAGAGATAATGGAGCTTTGCTTGTAGGCAGGTTATTTCCTAATGATAATGTGGGAGGGAGGTTTGATTTGTTCTTTTTTGACGTTTGTATTTTTGTTTCTGTGTCCTTTACAATTAAGCTCATTAACTGTAGTTTTTCTCTGGCTTTAATTCTGGGGTGACAGTCTATACTTATTTGAGGTGTAGATGATCACCCACCCTTAGTAGGCAAGTTGTGACATGTTTGATGGATGGTTTGTAGTTGCTGATTTTTGGGTTTTCAAAGTTTGCAGAGCATTCCTACCACTATTATTAATAATAATACGTGTTTATTAGTTACTGTGTGTCATAAACTTTCCTATAAAAATTCTTTAAAAAACTGTACTCTTAATTGCAGTCCACAAGACTAAAATATTTTAATACCAACCATAGTTAAGACATCTAATCTTCTTGTAACTTTTAAGAACATTACATATTTTAATTTTGGCTTGAGGAGTTTCGTTTGTTTTTCTACTGCCCTGATTATACCTTTAAATTTGTTTTGTACGGAATCTTTTATTTTGTTTATGTAAAGTTTTGCCGCATATATATATATATATTGGCTTGCAAAACTGATTCTGTTTTAGGTGAAGAATTAATACTTTCGTACATTTCCAATCCTAGGAAACCAATTTACATAATGGTAAAATTTTGGAGTGATTGTCTTAAGAATATACTGTCTAGCTGTTTCTTTTATTTTTCTACTCTATGTGCATAAAATATTCCTACAGTCATTTTACATTTATTGTTACTTCTATTTAGAAGAAAGAAGCCTTTCCTTAGGAGTTTGTGGATAATTTTGACTATCAAAACAAGAAGATACAGTCTCTTCCCTTTGTTCTTATATTCCTTTTATATATATATATACAATTCACTGTGTAAATTGATTTTAATTTGACCCATGATTTTTATCTACAGTGTGCCTTGGCACTTGGGAACAAATGATGGAGAATAAAGAAAAGTCTCCATCCTCAAGAAGTGTGTGATCTGATGGGGCCGCAGGCACTGATAGCAATGAGACGTTTAGAGAGTGATTGGGTAGTGGCTGAGTCTTCCAGACAGCAGTGCAGCAGGATTAAAGGGAACACGGTGATCGGGATTCCAGGCAGCACGGAGCGTGTTCTGACTGAGTTCAGACGTGCGCGCTCAAGCAGGAGCCCCTGAAAGGAGAGGGTGTTCTATAGGGACATGGCGCCAGGCATTTGTTTGGTTGAATTCTGCTTTCTGCCTTTCTTGAGTTTTCTCTCTCCCTCCCTTCCAGGTTACTTAGTCTAGTGTTTAAGTGTTACATGTTACTTCCTTGAAATTATTTTGAGTCTGTCTGCTCTCCGTGATATAATTGCTTAGTGTTCTATGAAGGAATGGCATTTGACCTTTTATATGCATATATAGACTGTGCATTTTTTTTTTTACAGATACATCACCTTTATGAAATGAGCATTTGTGAGATACTTATAAATCATGTTTTCCCTCTGACATTCTTAATAACTTTGGATATTTATTTCACTGTCATTTGGCGTGTGTGTGTGTATGTCCTTTACAGGTGGAAAAAAAAATAGGCATAAGGAGACTAAGTTGATATTTAACTAAGGTGAATAGCCGAGTTGCAGCTAAAACCTGTGTCTTTCCCTTTAGATTAGTCCATAGGTGGTATATATAGGGAGAACCTCAGCATGGAGTTAATGCCATATACACATTTTGAGATGACAGTGCTCATTCACTGCAGTCTATTTGAATTTCCAACTTGTTTCACATCTGATCGTTTTCATTCTTAGAAATTTTTGTAATCTTGAGCTCTTTGCTGTGTGAATAGTCCCAAGTACATTTATTTGCCAGTGGTGCTGTGGAATTACTAGGGAGGCATACCCTCGCTCGGGCTTTATTCCTTCCCTCAGCTTGCGGTATCTGAAGCTGGTTGTTTCAAATGCCTGCGCACCTTTAGGGAGGGAGAGTGCCAGGAATTTCTGATCTCGTTTTCTATTTCATGTCTCACTGTCAGACTTCCACTGTATTCGGGGAGGTGGCCTGTGGATACGCTAATTAGTTGGAACCCTTCCGCAGATAGTGCGGGTTTAACACAAGTCTGCTGAAACTCTTCTGTGCCGTTGTCCAAGGTGCTGCACAACTGAGTGTGCTGTAGATAACCCCCTACCGGAATACAGCTCCCACTGTGACCATGCTGGATTTCTTACTGCACTCATTGTGTCTAATCGCAGCAAAATCAGTGATGGCGGTATCTTCAGCCTCTTTAGTTTTTTTGATTAGTGTGTTATAAGTTGAGTTTTGGTACTGAAGAAGCATTTTCTTTTTCATGCACTTTTAATTCTGCAGGTTTAGTTTTTATGATTTTACCTTCTCTTTTCAATTTATCAGAATTTTAAATATAAACAGTTAACTATTATCTTAAGTTTCAGGTTTATTGCTCTAATATCTTCTTTTAGCTTGGATCTACTGAGAGGAAATAATTTTATAGTAATTGTATAAATTTAAGATATAAATTTAAATCCTAAAGATATATAAGCTAGGCTCTTCCTTTTCTTTTCTACAAATGAAAACTGTGCCCTGCAATAAAATGATCTAGAGTGTCTCTGCTTGGAAAGTTTGGTCCTCAAATTCACCATATAATTTTTGTATATTTAATTAGTAGTGATTCATTAAGAATTCTTGTTAAATATTATTTTGACTGTAAAATGATTTTAAATACTGACTTCTTTTTGTGTACTTAAATGTTTGAGATTAATTTGAATAAAGCCAAATAATTAAATTATATGTCTGTAATAATGTTTTGATTAATTAGTGTGGCAGAGAGTGGGTATCTGTATTATTGAAATTTCCCAGGTAACTGAAGTTTTATCCGATTATACCTGTCTCTTATACACNTGATTCATTAAGAATTCTTGTTAAATATTATTTTGACTGTAAAATGATTTTAAATACTGACTTCTTTTTGTGTACTTAAATGTTTGAGATTAATTTGAATAAAGCCAAATAATTAAATTATATGTCTGTAATAATGTTTTGATTAATTAGTGTGGCAGAGAGTGGGTATCTGTATTATTGAAATTTCCCAGGTAACTGAAGTTTTATCCGATTATACAGTGAACTTGCATAGGATAAAGATGGAAGGATAAGGACCTGTCTGTTAAGCTCTTTATGGTTGCATATCCATAGAAGTCCCATAATGCATCTTTATAAAGCAAGCAGTTTGTCAGAGCTTTAGGTTCATAATCAGTTCATTAATTATTGTATCAGTACACTTTGAAGGAAGCCTCATGGGAGTACAGAACTAACCTTGTGAACCTTTTTTTTTTTAGTATTTGTTTGTTTCTGACTGTATTGGGTCTTAGTTGTGACCCTCAGGATCTTTCATTGCGACCTGCAGGCTCTCTAGTTACAGCTCGGGGGCTCAGTTGCCCCACCCTTGGTATATGGGATCTTAATTCTCCAACAAGGGATTGAACCTGAGACCCCTGCCTTGAAAGGCAGATTGTTAACCTCTGGACCACTAGGGGAGTCCCTTGTGAGCGTTTTGTGGAACAAGTTTTTCTTAGCCAAGCAGTGAGATTTTCAGCAGAAAATCCGTTCAGGGTTCCAATACTGATTGTGACCTGAAAGCCATTGAAATGTTGTCCACTGGTTATCTGTGGTGGGACAGATTCTAGAGCATTGTTAGACGAAGAGAGGGCTTCCCGGGAGGCTCAGATAGTAAAAAATTTGCCTGCAGTGCGAGAGACCTGAGTTCAGTCCCTGGGTCGGGAAGATCCCCTGGAAAGGGGAATGGCTACCCACTCCAGTATTCTTGCCTGGAGAATTCCATGGACAGAGGAGTGAGGACCCCTACAGTCCATGGGGTCGCAAAGAGTCAGACACGACTGAGCGACTAACACACTTGACATGAAGAAACTGTGTGTCTATATATGATAGNGAAGATCCCCTGGAAAGGGGAATGGCTACCCACTCCAGTATTCTTGCCTGGAGAATTCCATGGACAGAGGAGTGAGGACCCCTACAGTCCATGGGGTCGCAAAGAGTCAGACACGACTGAGCGACTAACACACTTGACATGAAGAAACTGTGTGTCTATATATGATAGATATTAGGTAGTCACTTTTTTTTCTTTTTGTTTACCATCTGAATTTTCTCAACTACTAGTCGATACACCAGGAATTGAAAATAAAATCCGAATCTTCAAACTGGCTAGTATTTTCCTCCAATAGATGGGTGGTTTTTAGTGTTTGACTTCTTCCTAACTTTCCACAAACTTTCTTCTTGTTTTCTGTCAGTTTGTCTCCTTGGTCAGTGTTTCCCAGGAGATTTGTCAGGCTTAAGACAGATGATTATTTATTTCTGTGCAGATAGAATTATAGCAACTACATGTGCTATAATTTGTTTTGTTTTCCCTTAAAGGAGGAATTCCGAGAGCTTCGAGAACAACCTAGTGACCCTCAAGCTGAACAAGAACTAATTAATAGCATAGAACAAGTGTATTTTTCTACAGATTCATTTGATATTGTTAAGTATGAACTGGAGGTAAGAAAAATTCATTAAAACCTATCTAAAGCCAGTTATCTTCAGTGATTTAAATTTGTGAGTGAAATATGAATGGTTTTTAGGGTCATTGTATTTATTTTTGATACCAGGACCGATCTGTGATAACCACATTGTGATTAAATGAACTTTCAGCACTGTTTAAAGATGAGATTATTTTTTAAAATGTAAGGTTAAGTGCAGTTATAGGGTATTGGTCCAAGAAACATTTTTTAATTTTTCGTTTTTAACTCTCAGCACACAATTATGTTAGTGTATTGCCTCTATCTTATTTTACGTTGGCTAAATATGTTTAGGAAAGCTCTGAGACTTTTAATCATGAAAGTACATTTACATCATTATTCAGTTGTGATAAATATCCCTGTGCCATAATGTTTATTACTTTTGCATTTTAAATTTATAAGAATTCAAAGAATAATAAAATTTGGGCTTTAGATGAAACCAAATGCTGTATGTATGTATGCTTCATATGTAGTACCTAGAGTTAGTACCCAGCTTATTCGGAAGTTTCATCACCAGTTGACTGAGACTGGAGGTCTAACTTGGTATTTTCCCATCTTCACCATGGCATGCATTTTTGTTAGTTCCCACACTGTCCTCTGGGCTTCCCTGGTGGCTCAGATGGTAAAGAATCTGCCTGAAATGCGGGAGACCTGGGTTCAGTCACTGGGTCAGAAAGATCCCCTGGAGAAGGGAATGGCAACCCATTCCAGTATTCTGGCCTGGAGAATCCCATGGACAGGAGCCTGGCAGGCTGCAGTCTGTGGAGTTGCAAAGAGTCAGACACACCTGAGCGACTACACTTTCACTTTCCTACTATCCTCCGGAGTATGTATAATCTGTGTCTTCAAATAACCATCAGTATCACACTACACATGTGGGCGTTAATTTCCATTCATAGTATTTCAGAGGGGAAGTAGGTTTTGAGTTTTGTCGTGGATGAATAGGCAGATACTAGTGGCTGGTAGAGTGGGGAATTAGGGTTAGGAACTTCCTCACATTCTCCTGTTACAGGTATTGGAAGCAGAGTTTCCCAGCTTAGGGGCCAGGAGTCCCCACAGGAGTGGCATTTCCAGGAGGTTGGAGATGGCGGCAGTGGAGATAGCAGAGGGTGGGTGGAGCTTGAACCCCAAAGGGTTAGTACCACAGATACAGGCTGGTGTCTGGGGTCTAGTGCGGAGGTTAGGAGGATGGGAGGAGTGGGGTGTGATGCTGTTTTGTATGTGCAGATTGTAATTCCTCACTTAGGTGTGCAGGGAAGTGAAACTAAATTGATTTTTTTCACTCTTTCTTTATGGATTTTTCCTTTTAGAAGCTCCCTCCTGTTCTCAACTTGCAAGAATTAGAGGAGTACAGAGACAAATTGAAACAACAGCAAGCTGCAGTAAGTAAACAACACATTTCTGACAAAACTGTAAAGGAAACAGCAGAGAGGTGTAACGTTCACAGGTTTTATGGTTTCACTAATGCACTAACATTTAAACAAGTCTTACTATTTGACGTGACTTTGACTCAAATGATACATTTATATGTATTCAAATTTACTATTCAGTTCCCTTCATTTTACTTTGATAGATTTGCTTCTAAAACTTGGTGTTCTTTCTCTGGAATCCTGAACATGATGAAAGAATTTTGAATTTATGTTTTTCGAATTACTAAGTACCCGCTTAGATTGCTCCTTGTCACATGGTGTGTGACTTTTCTAGCTATAGTTTTGGTTTTTTTTTTTTAACCCAGTTTTATGATAGATAGAATGTTCTTATATCAGAGTAGAGGTTCCCACTTCTAGTCGAAAGGTCCAAAGAGAATACAGGGTTAAGACTCAGAAAGTCTGAACTGCTGTCACTATTAAATCATGTGACACTGGGCAAGTCACTTTGCCTTGCTAAATCTCTTGTGTCCTTTGTGAAGTAGTGGGCTGGGCCTGCATTTTACCTAATGATGTAAATTTCTGTGATTTTCTATTTTCTTTGTGTTAGGCTAAATTCCTTTTATAAAACCCAGACTGTACTGTAGGAGATTAAATAATGGTAGTAAGTAGTCTTGTTAATTTTTTAATACTAAAAGCAGTAATAATACGTTCAGCTATTTTAATTTAAGATATGATCTTTGATAGTACATGAGACAAATAAAGGAAGATATACCTCTCTATTTTTGTGTTATACCCAGAGGCCTCAGGGGGTGCTGGGACCTCCTAGAGGCTGGAGGCAGTAGCGTGGGGAAGGGCCCTCAGCACCTGAGGTTTGTTGTAGTAAAAGCATGTTGCTCTTCTGGAGACTTTGAGTTCAGTGGATGGTGGCACCTTTTGCCTTTTGGTCTCAGCGTGTTTTGATATGTACTCCCCCCTCTTTATAACTCATGTGATAGTATTCTTTTGGGAATGAATCCTACCACAAGGGCCATGTAGCATAGTGGCCATTGGGATTTGATCAACCTGGCCTTGAACCGTGACCTTGCAACTTACTGAGGGTGAATTATTACTGTGTCTAAGATTACACCCCCTGGAAAATAAGGAAACGTGTCACCCATTTCAGTAGATTGTCCTAATGACTAACTGAGGTAATGCAAGAAAAGCACTCAGCACACTGCCTGGTGCTGTGGAAGCGAACAATAGCCACATGGTCTATTTAAAACAAGAAAAATGGAAAAACCTGTAACAAAAACCAAAAAGCAATGAACACACACAAATGAATGAACGAATGACTCAGAAAATGATTTGGTAAGATAAAGTGGGTTTCTGTCTGTGTACATCTCTACAAGTTCCTGTCTATACAGATGTGCACAAATTCAGAGCAGATTAAGGAAACACGAAAGAATGAATGTGGTAGTTGAATGCATGTGTAATGGTTTGTCCTCAGCGCGTTGGGGCAGGGGATGCGATTGTGTTTCTTGAGCAGATGGTCACTAACTGCCTTCCGTGCCCCTCTGCGTGGTCACGGTCATTGCTGGTCATGGGACCCCTGCAGTGCAGTGCTGCAAAGGCCCCTGCAATTGTGAAATAAGAAACTTGTGTTCCAGATCGTTAGAGTTCTACATTGCATACACTAACGTTATTCATGAAACTGACCAAGAAACCTTCAGTACCTTCATAGCACTCCAAAAAGCACATTTTCAGTTTTTTAGAAGTAGTGGACCAAATTGGTGTTTATCTTCTTATGCACTACAAACAGTTTAAAGGGGACAAGGATATTTTCTGTTTCCCAGACAGTATTTCCATAAATTGAGTAGATTAAACATTTTTTTTCTTAAGAAGCCTGTCTTTTGAAGCAAATCTGGTACCCTTAAAGATGGATAGACTTTTGTACATGTTAAGCAAAATCAAATAATGATACTCATGTAATTAACAGTAATAATGTCCGTTTATTGAGTTTCTGTTAAGGACCAAGTATTGTGCTACGTGCTATACCTCTTTTACTAAAGTCACGGCCAGAGACGTGTGTGGCCATAGCTTGCCAGGATCTGCTGTAGGGCTGATTGACAAGCCCTGTTGAATGTTCTTGCTAAAACTTTAAATGTAAAATGTAATAGGGAGCATGAGGCTTTTTCTTTTACTTGCTTTGTTTGATTGCATGTTCTTCTAGGTCTCTAAAAAAGTAGCAGATTTAATCCTTGAAAAACAGCCTGCTTATGTCAAGGTAGGATAATAATTTGTTATTTTTAAAGTAAAATATTAAAAATGTTTGAGTGACTTATGCTTGGAATTTGGAATATTTATTCTTTTGTCTGTAGTTTATAGCAACATATTAACTTTATTTGAGTTGTATTTGTATATGGTTTTTTTCTCGCATGTGGGGAATTCACCAAACTATGAGAAGTGAAAGAGTTTTTATATCTGACTCTAGTCTGTGGTTTTTCTAACTTGAGAACAGCCAATGAAAATTGCTTCTGTGTGCTTTGTAACTCAGATCATCAACAGTGATTGCTCAATCTGCCCTTAAAATATGATAAAATTGGAACTGTCTCTTTGAATCTGCCTTTTCATCAGAAAAGCAGAGACTTCAGAATGCCCTGAAATATCTGTGTTCAAACAAAGCCATTCACTGTAAAAGCATCTTAGCAAACAAATCACGTTTATCATATTTGTCATTATTTTATGAAGTTCTCTTGGATAGAAACATTTAAACAAATATATTGTTAGTATTTATTTACACCCATCTAAAAGAGGATGAGTCTAGATTTCCTTACAAGCAATCCTGCCTAAATATTTTGTGACATGCCATGATGAAAATCAATTCAAAGGAGTTATCTAAAATGATTTTATGAAAAATATACCAGTAGTGTACAAGTTCAGGTATCTTTGTTGTTACTTTGTTTATCAAGCAGGCTTCTCTTTGAAACCCACTGAAGTTTTTGTTAGAGAACCATATCAATAAGAAAGAAAAATAAAATGCCTCGCACAGTAACCTACACCTCGTCTTTCCATAGGAACTTGAAAGAGTTACCTCATTACAAACAGGTCTTCAGTTAGCTGCTGTTATCTGCACCAATGGGAGGAGGTATTGTGTTTGATGATGCTTTGTTCTTTAAGCTAAATAACATTTAAGAGAAACTCTCTTAGAAAATTGAGTTTTAAAATTATGATTGTGGTTTCTAGAATGCCATTCATTAACTGAACATACATAATGATCTATAAACTGCCCTAAGAAGGTGTGTTGGAAATGTTTTAAAATCTAGTTAGGGATTAAAAATATTAGGTTTTTTTTTTTTTTTTTTTTAATGTGGGCCATTTTAAAAGTCTTTATCAAATTTGTTACAATGTTGCTTCTGTTGTTTATGTTCTGGTTTTTTGGCCCTGAGGTATATGGGATTTTGGTTCCCAGACCAGGGATTAAACCTACACCCCCTGCTTTGTCTTTAACCACTGGACTGCCAGGAAAGTCCCCAAATATTAGTGTTTTTGTATTGCTTAAATCAGTGCTTCTCACGGGGAAGGCAATGGCACCCCACCCCAGTACTCTTGCCTGGAAAATCCAATGGACGGAGGAGCCTGGTGGGCTGCAGTCCATGGGGGCGCTAAGAGTCGGACACGACTGAGCGACTTCACTTTCGCTTTTCACTTTCATGCATCGGAGAAGGAAATGGCAACCCACTCCAGTGTTCTTGCCTGCAGAATCCCAGGGATGGAGCCCGGTGGGCTGCCGTCTATGGGGTCACACAGAGTCAGACACAACTGAAGCGACTTAGCAGCAGCAGCAGCAGCAGCAGCAGCAGCAGCAGCAGTGCTTCTCAAACTGTCTTTGGTGAAGGACCAGCCTTTTTTTTTTTTCTTTAATTTCCAATATGTTACAGATTGTTGTTTTTATAAAATGAAATGAAAACAAATTGCTAGAATAAATTAAAAAAAGACAAACACATATAAAATACAGTTTCATTTTTTCTATTATCAGATTCATTAAGCATAAAATTACCATGTCAACTTTTGCTCTGTGTGTTTAAAATTTTTTTGGTTAGAGTCATCAAGCATAAAATTGTTTTGTCAACTTTTTTTTTGCTCTACATGTTTCTAAATGCTTGCTCTCAATTTCTGTACTTTTCTTGTGATGAACTAATAACAGTTTGAAGTTTGGTAGCAGACCACCTACCGCTCTGGTAATGCTGGTTTATTTTGAGCTATCGAACAGATCAGTCAGTCTGTTCAATGGGTCAGAGGACTCACAATCCCCATTTTTAAGAGCGGTCCAGGATACTGTGTCATTAACTGCCTAATTGTTCTGTGTGTATAGTATTCTTCTACTAGAAAAACTCAACTATTTATTGCTCACTTTTACAGACACTTGAATATTGCAAAGGAAGGTTTTACTCAAGCTAGTTTAGGCCTCCTTGCAAATCAGCGGAAACGTCAGTTGCTGATTGGACTTCTGAAATCTCTGAGAACGATAAAAACATTGGTATATACCAGTTCCTTTTTAAAAATTAAAACTTAATTTTATGGTTGAAACAGGTTTTACCTTTGCATTTCTGTTATTTTTCAGCAAAGAACAGATGTCCGCTTAAGTGAAATGCTGGAGGTAAGTTTACAAGACTTGGAGGTTTGGTGCTCCTCATGATATTAGAGAATGATTGTGAAAAAAGCTCAGATGTGGATTTTTCTCAAATTGGTGTATGGTGTAAAGAGCATTTTTAGACAGTAAAGGACCTTAAAGCTGTTTCTACTCTTGTGCATCTTTTTCTATTGTCATGATAGACTTCATTCAGAAAAATTTATTGGGGGGAATGCTCAGTGTAGTGTGTAGCAATGTAGGAATGTTAATTTCAGTATGTTTCCATTATATCTGGGCCCAAATAGCAATGAAATTACCTTTTGCATATAACATAAAGTAGTAATTTGAGGAAGATGGCGTGTATTAGTTTTTTTGGTGTCTCATGTATATACCTATATTTTTTTAATTACTGATTTTTAAATTTTTGGCTGTGCTGGGTCTTTGTTGCTGCACGAGGGCTTTCCCTAGTTACGGCAGACGGGGGCTACTCTTGGTTGTGGTGATTCCTCTTGACGCAGGGCACAGTCTCTAGACGCATGGCCTTTGGTAGTTGTGGCATGCAGGCGCGCAGGCTTTGCTGCCCTGCCCGTCCCAGACCAGGGGCTGAACCTGTGTCCCCTGCATTGGCAGGCAGACTCCTATCCACTGGACTGCTAGGGAAGCCCTCATATATATATGCAGATTTTCTGAGTGAGCCGTCTGTTTTCTCGTCAGTGGCTTTCCTAGCATTTTTTAGATACTTCTGTTACAAAGCTTCCCAAGGCTAATGTGTTATGTGTGTGTTTCCCCATCATTCTCAAGCACCTTTAGGTAGGTACTTTGTCATGATCTCAGCATCCCCTATGGTTTGAATTGCCTTTGTTGAATTTAGATCTGAACTTAAGGAACATTTTTTTTTTAATGGTTTTCTGTTTAATCACTGTATTGCTTCAGTGTAAACTATTACCACTAAACTATGGTTTAAGAAATCCATATGAAAAATAAATTTGGCAGTAAATTACTCTGTTCAGGTGTTAAAAATATCCTGAGGCCGTTAATGAATACTTCACTTTATTTTCCAAATGTATTTAGGAATGTCTATGGATTCGTTGATAGTAAAACTGTTGAATGTTGATTGCAAGTAGAATAAAATCGGAACGTTTTTTATGTAAACACGACTGAAAGAAGATATGTTAACAGTTAAAGATCTCCTTCTCTCTGAAGCAGCTTATACTTCTGTGTAGGCTTTGCCCGCATGTCATGGTCTCAGAGGGCTATTACTGTGTCTTTATGGGCACAACATATTTTTTCCATGCTACATTTTAGGTCTGGAGCTAGTTTCTTTGCTATATTTTACTATTTATCTGTTGTTGGTATTATGATCTTTGAGAAGAATTAAAACTTTCTGGTAGTGTAACTTTTAGATGGAGTGTGAACAGAGGTTTATCCTTTTCAGAGGCTTTTCAAAACGATTGTTATTTTTGCCCGCACTGGGTCTTCACTGTTGTGCGTGGGCTTTCTCTAGTTGAGACCGGTGGGGCTACTTTCCAGTTGGGGTGCACAGGCTTCTCGCTGCCTTGGCCTCGCTTGTGGAGCTCAGGTTCTAGGCACTGGCTTCAGTACTGGGGGCTCAGTAGTTGTGGCTCGGGGGCCCTAGAGAACAGGTTCAATAGCTGCGGTGCACGGGCTTAGTAGCCCAGCGTATGTGGATACATTTTTTTCCCAGACCAAGGATGTAACCTGTGTCCCCTGTGTTGCAAGGCGGAGTCTTAACCACTGGACCACCAGGGAAGCCCCTTTTCAGAGTCTTCAGAAAAATGTTTCCGTCCTAATGACTTCTGCTGTTGCTCTCTCCAGGAGGAAGACTATCCAGGAGCTATTCAGCTGTGCCTGGAATGTCAGAAAGCTGCCAGCACTTTTAAACATTACAGTTGCATAAGGTAAGCTAACATCAAATCTTTAAAGCTGACTCTGCCATCAGTTTTAATATAGGAGTTGTGTAATATACAATGTTAATAAACATTGAAAATAACTAAGTGCTGTATCCTAGTTTAGCTTTCTTGTTTAGAAACGGACAGTACAGTAAAATAGGACTTCCTTGGTGGCTCAGATGGTACAGCGTCTGCCTACAGTGCGGGAGACCCGGGTTCAGTCCCTGGGTCGGGAAGATCTCCTGGAGAAGGAAATGGTAACCCACTCCGGTACTCTCGCCTGGAAAATCCCATGGACAGAGGAGCCTGGTAGGCTACAGTCCATGGGGTCAAAAAGAGTCAGACACGACTGAGCGACTTCCCTTTCACTTTTCACTTTCACAGTAAAATAACAATTCTTAAGGTTTGAAAGATCAGATAGATACTTTTGAATCCTGTTTCCTGTGACATCATTGTAACTCTTCTTTTCGTATTTTTTCCAGTCTTACTGATTTCATTTTTATGCAGTAGTAGAGAATAAATTCATCTGTTCCTATCTTCATTGCACCTCTTGGGAATTCTTCCTCCTTAACTTTGCCCAGCTTATAAATATTGAGAGTGTTGTCACAATTTGTTTCTCACATCCAGATGGTTCAACTGTTGGCTCATCATGATAAGAATTCTTTTGGAAAATTTAAAAGCGATGTAATTGCTTATGTAATTGTCATCTTTGTAATATTTAAGTGATGATGTAATTAACGTTTTATGTCTCCCGTTTGTTGATGTATTACATCTTCTGTTTGTTCGTGAAATGTGCTGTCTGAAAATAGCTGCCGCATCTTCTGCTCTGAGTGCTCGCTTTTTTCATGGATTTTGATCTGTTTAAAATGGAGCTTTTGCATTAGCTGTGACAGTACCTCGCAGGGGTGGGAGTGGGCTCTAATCCTCATGTGTAATTTCTGTCATTCCTCTGAAATCATCGAAAATAAACTACAGTCTAAGGAAAATAGCGAGGTTTCCAGGCAAACCCAGTTTCAAATTAACTTCATACTAACCTTAAAATGTAGCCTGTTAGTCTCTCATGTATGGAGATTCCAGCTATCAGTGAGCAGGATGCCCTGATGTTCTAGATGTTGATTCCTTGTATCTGAAAAGATGAAAGGATTGTGGTAGAGTACAGCTTTGGATTAAATTTTTTTTTTTTTTAATATACTCGCACATAGGTCTCTACTGGGTATGGAGTAACTGGATATTTCCCCCTAGAGATGATATTTTTTATGGTTTTTGTTTCTCTAGGATTATGCATTTTGAAGCAACATACTTTTTCTTTGATTAGGAGTCACATAGTTGAGTAGCACCAGTGATACTTAGATTTTATCCATTTTGACAGTGATTAACTGTTACTATTAAAAACTTGATTATGTCATATATATTTATTAGGTTGGATGAATCGAGTATTAGCTCTAGTATTTGAATATACTTGAACCATTTCTAGCAGGGCCTTCTGGCTCCTGAAGAAGCACAACAACCATTTGCTTCATTTCGTGATGATATGTCTGTTAGAATTTCGTATTCGAAGTTTATTTCTGGTTGGCTTAAGATAATTCAGGCAGCTATATATCTATTGAGTGCTTATTATATGCCAGGTGCTTTGTTTTGGAATTGGTTGTATAGTGATGAATCACATAAAATATAATCAGTATAATCCTTGGTCTTCAAGATGGACTTGGATTGAGGTAGGCACAAGTAAAATGGGGCTTTCGAGAGAAGGAAGTTGAGCATATGGTGGAAACATTGGGATCTAATTCTCCTTAGGAGTCAAGACTAAGGAGGATCTGAAGGAGGTGCAGGAGGGTTTAGCTAAATGAGAGGATGCCGGGTTGTGGATATGAGATTATGGGTATTGTGATGAAGTTCTTTGTTGCAGAGATGTCAGGCAAAATGAGGACTGAAATTATCTATTGTATTTATAGCAACAAAGAAATCAGAGTTGACCTTGTTGGGGACAGATTTGGTTAAAGTGTAAGTATGAAACTGAAAGTGAAGTCGCTCAGTCATGTCCGACTCTGTGACCCCATGGACTGTAGCCTACCAGGATCCTCCGTCCGTGGGATAGTCCAGGCAATAGAACTGGAGTGGGTTGGCATTTCCTTCTCCAGGGGATCTTCCCAACCCAGGGATCAAACCCGATTGTAGGCAGACGCTTTACCGACTGAGTCAGTACAGGAAATTTTATAAAGAGGAAGGATGTGGAATTGAGAGGGAGAAACCTGAGTGTTTGAAAATCAGTGGGAAAGAGTGAGAGATTGGAAAGAAGAGAGACCATCCTAATAAGGCTTTGTAGGGATTATAGAAGAGAGTGACTTTGAAAAGGTCCACTGTTCTTTTATAATAGGAAAGAATGAATGTGGAAATCTGGTGGCAGGAAACTGAAATGACATGTTGATATTTTATTTTTTCCATCAATTGCAGTGTTTACTTTAGCTTTGTTAAAGGAAGTATCTTACTTGATGAGAGTTAGCTATAAAAAATGTTTTTGAAAGAAACCCTTGTTTGGGTTTTTTTTTTCAGGTTGGCATGAGGTAGCCTCTAAGCACTTTTTCACTTTTAGGTATATAGTGATATGTGGAGGAGGTGTGACTACAGTTATCTCACCTGGTGAAAAGTTTTGAAATTGAAAAATCTGTAATGATGATTTAAGTTGATCGTCGTTTTATTTTAGATGTACAGAATGTAAGAGTCCTGCTGTGTTTACATGTATGAGCCAGGCATGTAGTAATGAGAAAAGGTTGACGTATTCTGGAAATAGATAAAAAATAGATGCGCAGACACACTGAAATGTCCTAAGGAATTCATTGTAGTGGGATTTTTACCTTAGGTTTCCTGGAAATTTGTTAGAATTGTGTTTTTAACTTGGCGATTTAGTGACAGTGAATTGCTTGGTGGTGATGACAGGACCTCCAGCAACGATTCTTCTCTTCCACACACTGCGGTGTTTCTTTGTCCTGCCTAACCCAGTCCCCTTCTCAGATCTTCATCTCTCAGGTCACCCGTTTGCGCCTAGTTGGGAGAACCTAAGCTTCTTCACTTCTTGTAGATCATACGATTTAGGATATAGCTACAGAGTTAATTGATATATAGGAGAGATTGAGTCCACAAAAATGAAAGGAATTTCATTCTATTAATAATTTCCTTTTAATTGTGTGTTTATTAATTAGATGGGCCTTTCTTATCCTATGCATTTTCTTCATTTTCCTCTTTTTCCTCTGGCCTTATGAATGCAGTCAGTATTGAACCTGTTCTTGAGCTCTCTCATTGGTTCAGACGTAATTCACCAGCACTTTGAATGGTCTTTACATTTACCTGGAGCTGTGAATTTAGCCAAAGGCAAAATTTAATCTTTTGCTTAGATCTGAGTGATTCAAAAGTGAAAAATCATTTGACACTCTGGTAATCATAGAATAGTAATTAATTTCCAACTGAATTCACACTCATTTTCTTTAACATTTAAATTTATTTTGTATTCCTATTGATCATTAGAGAGTCAAGAAATATTTTTCTTAGCAGTGTCCTTTAAGAGAACTATTCCACAATTCCAAGTGTTTTGAAATTATCAAGTAATATTTGGTGTTTTTGTTTTTATGTTGCAGGCAAATGCATCTGTACAGTGGGTCTATTCATATACTTCTTAATTTTTCCTTAGTAAATTATATGTTCCTCTCTTCTTTCCTAGTCACACTGCTCCTTTATTGGAAATAAAATATTTGATAGAAGGCAAATATTGGCCTTAGGAGTAGATTACATGGAATAAGTCAGGGTGAATTCTTATGATTCTGAAAGCAGAAAAAGAATTTACAACTTTGCTTCTGCATAAAAAGGCACTGACTGTATACCTAATAAATTCAGGTTACATGACTGTGTAGTTCAATACATGAAGTACCAAGTGATTCGGGATCTTGCTTAATGTGCTGTGTTTCAGCATCACAGAGTTATATGGTTGGGATTTATCAGGAATAAGAATCAGAGTGTGTTTATCTTGAAGTATGCCTGAATAAAGCATTTGATTTCTTTATCACTTGAAATTTATCTAAATTAGTTTCATGAAAAGTTATTAAAAGTCAAAACTTCTTTATTGCTTTTTAAAATTCCCTTTGAAAGAAACTACCTGGATGAATCTTAGCACATGCTAGATTATGCACCAAAAAGTTCATGCACCACCGGAACTAGTTTTGAGAACCGCACTTTAACGTAGACAGCTGTATTTAATTTCTGATAATCTTAAAATATCCTTTTTTCCCCCCTCAGATGATGATCTTGGCAGTTGAAAGAAAATTGTAGGTTGTAGACCCTTAAATCATTGAATGAGTATAGCCTTTAGGTACGAGTACAGCAATACTTGGGCTCCCCAGGTGTCTGAGTGGTAAAGAGTCCACCTGCCAAGCAGGAGACTTGGGTTTGATCCCTTGGATCGGGAGGATCCCCTGGAGAAGGAAATGTTGGCAACCCGCTCCAGTATCGTGCCTGAGAAGTCCCATGGAGAGAGGGGCCTGGCGGGCTCTAGTCCATGGGGTCGTGCAGAGTCAGACATGCCGTAGTGACTAGACAGCAAACAACGGCAGTCCTAGGCGCTGTTCTTCTCCTGTGGCCCTTGATTCCATTTTAGCAGGCAGTGTCTGCTCTGTCTTTCTTTACACCCGGGCGAGGGGAATATAGGACCTCCCCTGGAGTGATGAACAGTGAGTGTTTCTGCAGGATCACCGGCCTGCTCAGCTAGACTCACGTGTAGGTCTGGCGTCCCTGCTGCTTGCTTTGCTTGGGCCGAGTTACTGACACCATGCTATTCACACCACCTTCTTTCTTATCTTTTAGCGTGTTCTCCCCTGCCTTCCTCCTCCAGGCAGTGCCATTTAAAATTGATGTAACGTGAAATCTACATAAAACATGACACTTGAACAAAATGGTCTTAAAAGGTGAAAGGTTTTCTTTCTGCCCACCCATCGTTCCCTTTCCTGCTCCCTAGAGTAAACCATTTTTACAGCTTAATTTTCATCCTACCAGATTTCATTGTAATTTAAAAGATTACGTTATAATAACCTTTCCCTGATTTATCGATGTAGATAGTTCTCGATAACTCTGTTTACTCCCCGTAATAAAAAGCAATAAGAGATAGGCATGTGGAGTACTTCCTTTTACTTCTTTTCACTTCTCCATCTTCCAGGTTTTGTTAGTGAAACTGTTATTTTTACTTGGTCAAGTTTATAACATTTATATTCTTTTCACAACTATAATTAAATCTCTGTTTTTTCTAATAGGTTACTTCTAAAAAGTTAATGGAAGTTATTTTACTATATTATGGATATTTAAATATTATTATCTGCAGAACTGAGTGGTTGGATGTATGAAAAAGGAAAAATAATCCTTTGTCTCTAAATGAAAATCCAAATCCACAGTGTGTTTCTGTTTCTGTTGAACATTTTTCACTTTTGTAGGTCCTACTCGGCTTCTGTCATTTTGTAATATTCCGTTTCTGTGCATTTCTTTGTTGTGTGTTGTTAGTGACCTCTTGGAAAACTTTTTTAATACAGGATACTTAGGGGGTAAATTTTCAGATTTTGAAATGACCTTAATTTAGCTCATTCATGTAGGAGGAGAAGAGGGCATCAGAGGGTGAGATGGTTGGATGGGATCACTGACTCAATGGACATGAGCTTGAGCAAACCCCAGGAGCTGGTGATGGACAGGGAAGGCTGCTGTGCTGCAGTCCATGCAGTCACAGAGAGGCAGACACAACTTAGCAACTGAACGACAAATGACTGAAAGAAAAATTATTTTTTTTCCTTAAAAAATGGAAGGCATTGCTTAGCTGTCTATTCCAGCCTCCTGTTTTGAAGGACAGAGTCAGATACTACTCTCCTTCTTATTTTACCAAAGACATGGTGTCTTTCTTTTAGAAATTTTAAGGATTTTTCTTTTTTTTTTTTTTCACTTGATCTAAAATTTCACCAGTCTAGAAAAGTCCTGTCTTAGATTCTTTACTCTTAGATGATGAGACAAGAATGACGTATTTGTTTAGTGCTTAACTACATGAGATGCTATGTTTACTTCTTAAACCAAGAGGTTGTGAAATGTATTTGTTCTGTAGGAGTTGGTAAAGCAGGCAGTTAACAGGCAGGACTGTGGGGTAATATGCCAGTTAAGACCACAGAATACATAAACAAAAGCCATCAGAGATGCTCAGGCTGTGAATGGCTCACTTCCCATACCCCCATGGGAATGGGAAATACTGACATTTATAGGAGTGGGAGTAGGAGCTTGGCACCAATATCCAAGGCAGCACTGACAATACAGTAATTCTAAATTAGATTTTAATAAGGCCTCCTCAGTAAAGCTTTAGTCTTCAGTTTTTAAAAACTGAATCATGATAATAGTGAAATGATATAATTTAAAAAAAATTTTGGACTTAATTATATCAAGCACTGTACTTATTTTTTATCTTTGATGTGGGGTGGGAGGTGAGAGGGGGGGTTCATGTGTGGGAGTTCATGTACACCCGTGGTGGATTCATGTCAATGTATGCCAAATCCAATACAGTACAGTAAAGTAAAATAAAGTTAAAAAAATAAATAAATAAAAAATAAAGATGTTTAAATGTCTTTTATTTAAAAATAATGTTCCTTATTTTTTTCCTATTTAGCATTAACAAAATATTCCTCAGGTGGTGGTGTTTTCTCTTTTGTAGATGAGGACATTGATGCCCTGTAAAATGAGTGGCAAAGGCAAGATTTAAATTCATACCTGTTGGGATACACATCTTGTTGTTCTTAGCACAACTATGGTAGGCCATCTACCAATGGAATAGCGGTTATGTGCAGTGGAGGCTCATGGCCAGTAGCCAATTTATATTATTTTGCTTCAATCTCTGAAGTATATTCTGACTAGAGTTAACTGTGTTTTTCCTAAACCTATTTCTGCCAGTTGTGTTTGTTACTGTCTTTATGTTGCTTGAGTAAATAAACTAATGAGATGAAACAACTTTTTGAAAGTAAGTTGGATGCACTGGAAAAATAGAACTTATTGTTAAAAATAAATTTCCTTTTGAATCTTTTGTAGGCGAGACAACTCATAAAAAAACTGGGGGATATAAGGTAACTGTGATTTGGCATTCAGGTTGTTTTGCATTAGTTTTTAGGTTCCTGCTTCAATTTTGAGAATCTGAAACTCAAAATTGCAGCCAGTTTATTTGTGATCTGGTTCATATGAGACTAAGAAGTTAAAACTGCTGTCAAATGCAAAGCCCTTGGCTCTGAGTCAGAAGTGGATGCGTGAAGTACACCTGTACAGTTTTGGCTGAAATGTTACGAGCCCATGGCACTTCTGTCGTGTCCGACTCTTTGTGACCCCATGGACTGTAGCCTACCAGGCTTCTCTGTCTGTGGGATTCTCCAGGCGAGAATACTGCAGTGGGTAGCCATTCCCTTCTCCAGGGGATCTTCCTGACCCAGGGATCGAACCTGGGTCCTCCCACACTACAGGCAGATTCTTTACTATCTGCGCCACCAGCGAAGCCCTAAAATCTCAGTGCACATAAATATTCCTGTTTTAACTTTGATCAGTTGACCAACTGAGTAGCCATTCCCTTCTCCAGGGGATCTTCCTGACCCAGGGATCGAACCTGGGTCCTCCCACACTACAGGCAGATTCTTTACTATCTGCGCCACCAGCGAAGCCCTAAAATCTCAGTGCACATAAATATTCCTGTTTTAACTTTGATCAGTTGACCAACTGAAAGGTCTTCTGCCGAACTGTAGCACAGGGCTGCCAGAGGGCCTTTGTGTTTAAAGGGCCAGATAATAAATATTTTAAATTTTGCAGATCATAAAGTCTTGGTTGCAGTTATTCAGCTCTGCCCTTGAAGACCAAGAGTGGCATTAGACGACATGTAAACAAATGCATGTGCCTGTGTTTCAATAAAACTTTATTTAGAAACATAGCTTCTTGGCTAGATTTGATTCCTGAGCCTGGCTTCTGCTCTGGAATTATAATTCATAGAGTTTGGAAATGTTTTGAACACTTTTAGTGTCCTTAATAATGAACTCTGAACTTTCTATGTGGTGAATGGTTATATTGTGAGTTAGGTCTGGGATTTCTGAACAATGTGGACAGAGATCTCAGTTGATTTGAAGTGATCTTGGAGTTCTTTTACAGTTTTTTTGTGGTTTGAAGGGTCCTGTGACACTTGATAGTACCTCAGGGTTGTTTGTTTAGCTTCAGTTTGTTTGAAAATCATGTTTTCTCTCAGGTCTATTGATAAAACTTGGCAGCAGTGAGTAGATTGAAATCCTTGGAATTATATAATACCTCTGATCTAAAGAGACTGGAGTTTCTGCGGGCCATGGGCACACAGTATAAATTTGGAAGGATAAATTTTACTTAACGTGTGTTCCAGAGGTTTTAGCATTCTGCTGAATCATATATAAAGATGTGCTAATTGGTTAGCTGGTGTTCAGCATATGATAAAATCTAGAAACTTTAGAGCTTGAAGCAGCCCTTTAGATCCAGCCCACTTTTATATAGGAAACTGGTACCTAGAGTTATTAAGAGACTTGTCTTAAATCACCTGGCTTAATAGCAAACCAGGGAAAGATCATTAAGAGGCTGATTACCTCCGTACTATCTTGTCTTTAAGTACAATCAAATTGCAGTTTTCTAGGACACATTTTGTGAGTCTGTGTCCCAGAGCAGCTACTTAAAGGGAAAGTTAATTATTTATGAATGTTATTTTTAATATTTTCTGTAGTGATTATAAAAATGCCCTCCAAATTGTTTGAGTCATTCCACTCACTTGCAAAAAGCTTTTAATAGCTTTTAGTCTTTCATCTTAGAACTAGTAATTTTTTTGACCATAATATAGGTTTTATTTATCCAAATGTTCATGACTAGGTCCTTTTTACATAGTCTGATTAACTGACCCAAATAACTGAAATTCGTGTTTCTAAATGATGGCTGAGGATTTCTTTAAAGACCTCATTTAATATGTCCACTCCTTAACCATATTTTTATGTGTATATCTTTAATTAGTAGCCAACTGTTATCAAGCTACAGTTGTAGATTTTGAAAGCATTTTTAAAAATTTATTTTTAATTGGAGGATAATTGCTTTATGATGTTGTGTTGGTTTCTGCCATACAGCAACAAGAATCAGCCATACCTATACATACATCCTTTCCCTCTTGAAAGCATTTTTAATAAACCCAAAATGGTTGATTTATAGATTTTATATTAAAAAATTTCTGCATACCATATACATTACCATGGTTGCATTAACTCTTAATATATAGGCTACAAAATCATTTCAACCATAAATAATAGAAGGAATAAAAGCACCTAGATTTATGATAATATTGTGAATAAACTCTAAAGCCCATTTTTTTCGGTTGAGAAGCTGAAGAAGTTGTTACTGTCACCTCTGAATTAGTTTAGATATATTCCTTTTTTCTCCAAACTCAGTATTCCCTGAAAGAATATGTTTACGAATTCTGATACTTATTATTCTGGTGTTCTTGTCTCTCCATGTCTGTGTCTTCAGCCTTAGTGAACTTTTGAGAGCTGTGTGATAGAGGAATAGAAACAACTTCTCTGCTTCTCTCTCTCTCTCTCATTTATTTATTTATTTTTCCTTTGTTAAGACCCCTGTAGACCCAGAGTCCTGTCTGACTCTTTATTCTTCTAAAATGTTCTCCTTTCTTTTTTTTTTAAATTGAAGTAGAATATGGGGGCTCAAGGAATGATGGTTAAAGTTTGCTGTTTTTTTGTTTGAATTGCAAATTTGACTCAGCAGATGTTGATTTCCTGCTCTGAGTCAGGCAGTGAATTTAGTTAGTCCTGGGGAATCCCTGGGGAATAAGCCACAGTCTGCTCTGATAAATAGTCACAGATACTTCTTTACTCTAATCCGGGTGCTGTAAACACAGCATTGTGTAACTTAAGGAAACAGTTAGGAGAGAGAGACTTCCCAGAAAAAAAGACATTTGGGAATGAGAAAAGGGGAATGTACTTTCTAGCTGCTGTGAAGATTATATGCAAGAACAGAGAGTGGAAAAGCCTGAGGTTTGTTTGGGGAACTGCACCTCGTCCATCTGACTAAAATATAGTTGACCCTTGAACAACCTAGGGGTTAGTGGTGCTCACCGTTGGCTCAGTCGAAAATCCACATATAACTTACCTACTTGGACCTCTGAATAGGTGATTCTGCATCTACAGGTTCAACCAACTGAGGATCAGGAAGTACTGTAGGATTTACTATTGAAAAACATCCGCTTATAAGTCAATCAGCGCAATTCAAATCCCTGTTGTTCAAGGGTCAACTGTAGAGGCACTGAAAAGTGAATGGGAAATTAATTTTTTGTCAATTATGAAGAGTCTTATGTGCCGTGCTAATTTAGGGCTTTGTCCTTGGTTTCATGGGGAATCACCAAAGGTATTAATGCAGTGAATTAATATGATTTTTATTTCTGCTTCACTTAGGAACTGCAAACTCAGCTGTCTCTAGGGACCAGGCAGGGTAACATACATAGGAAGCTGCCACATGATGGCAGGGAATGGTCAGGTGCACAGGACTTTCGTCTGTTTTGTTGAGGTGCTCAGTTGTGTCCGATTCTTTGTAACCCCGTGGACTGTAGCCCGCCAGGCTCCTCTGTCCATGGGGCTCTCTAGGCAAGAATACTGGCGTGGGTAGCCATTTGCTTCTCCAGATTCCTACACTGTTGATTGTCAAATGATGAAGGCTTGTTCATTTCAATTTTTACTTGAGAGTATAATCTTCCATTCTCAACCTTAATTAAAAGCATGCTTATGGTACATAGTATTTGTTGAAAATGGTCTAATTCCCCCGCGGGTTTGAGTGTTTATCTTTGAGACCTTCAGAGCTGGGTACTTGTATTATTATTAGTTTCAGTTTCTTGACAGATTGCTTTGCATTTGTATATGTCCATATCTTTCTCTCTATCAAACCACTTTGTTGTTATCATCTCAGTTTGCATTAAAAGGCTCTCTAAGGAAAGCCATGAATCATATTGTATATTCTATAAGACTGTTGCCGAGGATGTTGTGTCTTAGGAGATAAAATATTGCTGTTCTCTTTATCAAGACTGGCAAAATTTTCTCTCTGAATTTAAGGCCAGCGAAAGTGAGTTTTGTCTCTTTGTTTTTGCTCTTTCTCTTAAATTACTGGTTTGTTTTGATATTCTGGACACAAAATTGTGTGCTGTGGCCTTCCCTATTTGTTTTGGCTGCTAGGACTTTGAGAATCACATTGATAAACAGATGACAGTTGTAAGGAAAAAAACAAAAAAAAACCCTTGTATAATTTTGCTGTGAAACTGCATCTTTCTCTTGTTCTTACTATTTTATTTTACTTTTACCTTAATCCCTTTTGTCAAAACGTTTTCTCTAAAATTGTATTTACTTTTTTAGTTAACAGCAGGTATTTTTTAGTAATGAGGTGTTATAATTCAAATAATATCAGTTGTTTTTAAACTGACCTCTTGAGAACCAGGGCTTCCCAGATGGTTCAGACGATAGAGTCGGCCTGCAATGCAAGAGACTCCGTTCAATCCCTGGGGTCAGAAGATCCCTTGGAGAAGGAAGTGGCAACCCACTTGCCTTTAAAATCCCATGGACAGAGGAGCCTGGCAGGCTACAGCCCATAGGATTGCAGAGAGTTGAGCACGCTGGAGTTGATTAAAGGGGAAAAAATCAGATTCAATCACATACCCTAAATGTAAAACTCAATACATTTTCACAAAGGGAACATAGTTGTGTAATTACTTCCCAGAAATAAAAACAGAACTAGAACATTTCTAGGACCCTAGAAACTTCCTTCATGCCTCATTCCAGTCATTATATTACCAAGGTAACCACTGTTCTGATTTCTGTCACTAACGTTATTTTTGCCTGTTTTGAACTTTATGTAAATGGAATCATGCAGTATGTATTTTTTAAACTGACATCTTTCGTATTATGTTTTTGAGATTCAGGTGACACATTTTCATTGCTATAGTATTTTATCATATAAATAAATATCTCTCTTTAATTTTTCATAGACAGTTGAGCTGCTTCAAGTTTTTGCCTGTTACAAATAATGTTGTGAGGATTGTGTATGCACTTCTGATAGATACACCTGGTATGTTGAGTTTCAGGAGGTATTAATGGTTTCCGAGAGGTGGTATCACTTTTCCCTTCTCCAGCATTGACTTGAGTGTTTTATTCTACATTTTTGCCAACATTTGTTGACATTGTTTTTAATTTTTAAAAAATATTTTTAGCCATTCTAGTCATTTGTTACAGTCTTTTTGTAGTTTTAATTTGCATTTCCTGAATGCCTGAAAGAGTGAATATTTATATGTTCATTGGCCAACTGAATATCTTCTTTGTCAAGTATTTAAGGCTTTTACCCTTTGTTTTTATTCTGTTCTGTTGACCTGTTAATGTGTTCTTATAATAAGTGCCACACTGCCTTACTGCTGTGACTTTATAGTAAGTCAGCCTGTTTTTAGTGTGTCTTAACGGCATTGTTCTTTGGAGTTTGCTTGACTAGTCTTGGCCCTTTGGGTTTCCACATAAATTTTAGAAGCAGCTTGTCAATTCCTCCATTAAAAAAGCCCACTGGCTTATATTCATAAGATTATCAGTTATTTTAGGATATCATTTTTGTGAGAATTGGTATCAGTTGTATTAAAGATTTTAGTCTGTTTATATGGTATATACCCTTATGTAGTGGTCTTCTTTATTTTGGCTCTGTTTTGTATTATATATTCTTTATTTGGTTTATTTCCAGGTATTTGGTTTTTTGAAACATATCTTTAAAAATTTGATTGTCTAATTCCTTGTTTCTGATATATAGAGATTAGTTTTATCTTTGTTTTACTTTTAATCTATATTACACATATTATCTTTAAAACTTGCTGCTGCTAAGTTGCTTCAGTCGTGTCCTACTCTGTGCGACCCTGTAGATGGCAGTCCATCAGGTTCCCCCGTCCCTGGGATTCTCCAGATAAGAACACTGGAGTGGGTTGCCATTTCCTTCTCCAATGCAGGAAAGTGAAAAGTGAAAGTGAAGTCAGTCGTGTCCGACTCCCCGCGACCCCATTGACTGCAGCCCACCAGGCTCCTCCATCCATGGGACACTTAAATTCTTAGTTTTATCTATAAATTCTTCAGGATTTTCTGTGATGACTCTTATTTCTTCCTTTCTACTTTTTCCTTTTGTTTATTTTTCTTGCCTTACCGTACTGTCTGTAGAATCAGCACAGCTTAACTGCTCATACTGTTGACTTGTCACTTTGAGTGTTTATGCATCTAGTTTGTCTCTTTTAAAGACTGACACACCTAATTCTGTTTTATTTAATAGTGAACTGAATTCAAAGTTGCAAGATACTTTAGAACAAATTGAGGTAAGAAGGATTGTATCTTAAGTTAAATGACTTTCTTTTCAGAGGTTTTTGAATAGCATAGATGTATCTTAGGTTTTGACTTCCATATTCTTACCATTGTTTCTAGATCACTACTCTTGGTGTTTTTCATTTGGAATGTCTGTTAATGTTAACAGACTTGGTCACGTTAATGTTGATTTACTTGTTCTCGCAAAGATACTTTTGGAATTGTAGGGTCTGAAAAGAGTATTTGGAAATACTGCCATATCTACAAAGATTCCTAAACTCTTAGTTATAGGTGTGTTCTCACATAAACTATAGGCAGAATATTTACCGTATATTAATTATTTTTTGATTATCAATTATTTCTCGCTTTTAGCTTACTGATTTTAAGACTGATTATTGATTGATGATAACCCTCCTGAATTCCTAAACCTCATAATAACATCTCATACAGTTCCTCAAATGTGTAGAAACTGGAAATGAAAAGCTATGTCATTGTGAGCATAAAGTCTTCCTCAGCAATCCTTGTAAAGCAGAGGGTTCATTTAAATACAGTTAGTAAGAATTATTTAGTTTCTTCTGAGATTGTATTTTATTGTTTTCCTGATGAGAGCTCTTAGAACGGTTGAGGCTAGACTTCCAAATGACCTTTGTGAAAGTAGTTTTTGATCATAAATGCAATTATTTCCATAGTAAGAATGATAATTTATTTGATAAGCATAAAGTGGAATTATTTTGAAAATCCCTTAAGTAAATAATCACCTGATTTTTTTCTTTTATTCTTTTTTTTTTGATCACCTGAATATTTTAATCAAGACTTTCTTTTGAAAACTCAGTTTTCTTCATTCTTATAATTTAAATGAAATCATTGAGATAGAAACCCATAAACAAAGTGGATACACTTAGATATAAAAAGGCAATACCTTGAGGTTATACTTTTAAGTCATTGTAGTTTTGTTGAGAATTAACTTNATGACCTTTGTGAAAGTAGTTTTTGATCATAAATGCAATTATTTCCATAGTAAGAATGATAATTTATTTGATAAGCATAAAGTGGAATTATTTTGAAAATCCCTTAAGTAAATAATCACCTGATTTTTTTCTTTTATTCTTTTTTTTTTGATCACCTGAATATTTTAATCAAGACTTTCTTTTGAAAACTCAGTTTTCTTCATTCTTATAATTTAAATGAAATCATTGAGATAGAAACCCATAAACAAAGTGGATACACTTAGATATAAAAAGGCAATACCTTGAGGTTATACTTTTAAGTCATTGTAGTTTTGTTGAGAATTAACTTTTCAGTGATTAAGAAGGGTTATTTTATTTTTCAGTAGTCCTACAAGCTCATTTCATATAATTACACGATTTTAGCTGATGCTTGATGAAACATAAAGCTAAATAAAAATAAAAACTAGAATTCCTTTAGAGACTATTATAATTATTTTGTGTCCCTTGAACCAGTTGGTAAAAATTTTTTTTAAAAATTCATGTATTAATAATGTCTCAATAAATTTGAGTATAGTTGGTAATAAGAATTATAATTTATCCCCCGCTGGTTAGGACTTGGTGCTTTCATTGCCATGTCCTGGGTTTGATCCCTGCTTGGGGAACTAAGAGCCTGCAAGCAGTGTGGTGCAGCCAAAAAAAAANGACTGTAGCCCGCCAGGCTCCTCTGTCCATGGGGCTCTCTAGGCAAGAATACTGGCGTGGGTAGCCATTTGCTTCTCCAGATTCCTACACTGTTGATTGTCAAATGATGAAGGCTTGTTCATTTCAATTTTTACTTGAGAGTATAATCTTCCATTCTCAACCTTAATTAAAAGCATGCTTATGGTACATAGTATTTGTTGAAAATGGTCTAATTCCCCCGCGGGTTTGAGTGTTTATCTTTGAGACCTTCAGAGCTGGGTACTTGTATTATTATTAGTTTCAGTTTCTTGACAGATTGCTTTGCATTTGTATATGTCCATATCTTTCTCTCTATCAAACCACTTTGTTGTTATCATCTCAGTTTGCATTAAAAGGCTCTCTAAGGAAAGCCATGAATCATATTGTATATTCTATAAGACTGTTGCCGAGGATGTTGTGCCTTAGGAGATAAAATATTGCTGTTCTCTTTATCAAGACTGGCAAAATTTTCTCTCTGAATTTAAGGCCAGCGAAAGTGAGTTTTGTCTCTTTGTTTTTGCTCTTTCTCTTAAATTACTGGTTTGTTTTGATATTCTGGACACAAAATTGTGTGCTGTGGCCTTCCCTATTTGTTTTGGCTGCTAGGACTTTGAGAATCACATTGATAAACAGATGACAGTTGTAAGGAAAAAAACAAAAAAAAACCCTTGTATAATTTTGCTGTGAAACTGCATCTTTCTCTTGTTCTTACTATTTTATTTTACTTTTACCTTAATCCCTTTTGTCAAAACGTTTTCTCTAAAATTGTATTTACTTTTTTAGTTAACAGCAGGTATTTTTTAGTAATGAGGTGTTATAATTCAAATAATATCAGTTGTTTTTAAACTGACCTCTTGAGAACCAGGGCTTCCCAGATGGTTCAGACGATAGAGTCGGCCTGCAATGCGAGAGACTCCGTTCAATCCCTGGGGTCAGAAGATCCCTTGGAGAAGGAAGTGGCAACCCACTTGCCTTTAAAATCCCATGGACAGAGGAGCCTGGCAGGCTACAGCCCATAGGATTGCAGAGAGTTGAGCACGCTGGAGTTGATTAAAGGGGAAAAAAATCAGATTCAATCACATACCCTAAATGTAAAACTCAATACATTTTCACAAAGGGAACATAGTTGTGTAATTACTTCCCAGAAATAAAAACAGAACTAGAACATTTCTAGGACCCTAGAAACTTCCTTCATGCCTCATTCCAGTCATTATATTACCAAGGTAACCACTGTTCTGATTTCTGTCACTAACGTTATTTTTGCCTGTTTTGAACTTTATGTAAATGGAATCATGCAGTATGTATTTTTTAAACTGACATCTTTCGTATTATGTTTTTGAGATTCAGGTGACACATTTTCATTGCTATAGTATTTTATCATATAAATAAATATCTCTCTTTAATTTTTCATAGACAGTTGAGCTGCTTCAAGTTTTTGCCTGTTACAAATAATGTTGTGAGGATTGTGTATGCACTTCTGATAGATACACCTGGTATGTTGAGTTTCAGGAGGTATTAATGGTTTCCGAGAGGTGGTATCACTTTTCCCTTCTCCAGCATTGACTTGAGTGTTTTATTCTACATTTTTGCCAACATTTGTTGACATTGTTTTTAATTTTTAAAAAATATTTTTAGCCATTCTAGTCATTTGTTACAGTCTTTTTGTAGTTTTAATTTGCATTTCCTGAATGCCTGAAAGAGTGAATATTTATATGTTCATTGGCCAACTGAATATCTTCTTTGTCAAGTATTTAAGGCTTTTACCCTTTGTTTTTATTCTGTTCTGTTGACCTGTTAATGTGTTCTTATAATAAGTGCCACACTGCCTTACTGCTGTGACTTTATAGTAAGTCAGCCTGTTTTTAGTGTGTCTTAACGGCATTGTTCTTTGGAGTTTGCTTGACTAGTCTTGGCCCTTTGGGTTTCCACATAAATTTTAGAAGCAGCTTGTCAATTCCTCCATTAAAAAAGCCCACTGGCTTATATTCATAAGATTATCAGTTATTTTAGGATATCATTTTTATGAGAATTGGTATCAGTTGTATTAAAGATTTTAGTCTGTTTATATGGTATATACCTCTATGTAGTGGTCTTCTTTATTTTGGTTCTGTTTTGTATTATATATTCTTTATTTGGTTTATTTCCAGGTATTTGGTTTTTTGAAACATATCTTTAAAAATTTGATTGTCTAATTCCTTGTTTCTGATATATAGAGATTAGTTTTATCTTTGTTTTACTTTTAATCTATATTACACATATTATCTTTAAAACTTGCTGCTGCTGCTAAGTTGCTTCAGTCGTGTCCTACTCTGTGCGACCCTGTAGATGGCAGCCCATCAGGTTCCCCCGTCCCTGGGATTCTCCAGATAAGATCACTGGAGTGGGTTGCCATTTCCTTCTCCAATGCAGGAAAGTGAAAAGTGAAAGTGAAGTCAGTCGTGTCCGACTCCCCGCGACCCCATTGACTGCAGCCCACCAGGCTCCTCCATCCATGGGACACTTAAATTCTTAGTTTTATCTATAAATTCTTCAGGATTTTCTGTGATGACTCTTATTTCTTCCTTTCTACTTTTTCCTTTTGTTTATTTTTCTTGCCTTACCGTACTGTCTGTAGAATCAGCACAGCTTAACTGCTCATACTGTTGACTTGTCACTTTGAGTGTTTATGCATCTAGTTTGTCTCTTTTAAAGACTGACACACCTAATTCTGTTTTATTTAATAGTGAACTGAATTCAAAGTTGCAAGATACTTTAGAACAAATTGAGGTAAGAAGGATTGTATCTTAAGTTAAATGACTTTCTTTTCAGAGGTTTTTGAATAGCATAGATGTATCTTAGGTTTTGACTTCCATATTCTTACCATTGTTTCTAGATCACTACTCTTGGTGTTTTTCATTTGGAATGTCTGTTAATGTTAACAGACTTGGTCATGTTAATGTTGATTTACTTGTTCTCACAAAGATACTTTTGGAATTGTAGGGTCTGAAAAGAGTATTTGGAAATATTGCCATATCTACAAAGATTCCTAAACTCTTAGTTATAGGTGTGTTCTCACATAAACTATAGGCAGAATATTTACCGTATATTAATTATTTTTTGATTATCAATTATTTCTCGCTTTTAGCTTACTGATTTTAAGACTGATTATTGATTGATGATAACCCTCCTGAATTCCTAAACCTCATAATAACATCTCATACAGTTCCTCAAATGTGTAGAAACTGGAAATGAAAAGCTATGTCATTGTGAGCATAAAGTCTTCCTCAGCAATCCTTGTAAAGCAGAGGGTTCATTTAAATACAGTTAGTAAGAATTATTTAGTTTCTTCTGAGATTGTATTTTATTGTTTTCCTGATGAGAGCTCTTAGAACGGTTGAGGCTAGACTTTCAAATGACCTTTGTGAAAGTAGTTTTTGATCATAAATGCAATTATTTCCATAGTAAGAATGATAATTTATTTGGTAAGCATAAGTAGAATTATTTTGAAAATCCCTTAAGTAAATAATCACCTGATTTTTTTCTTTCTTTTTTTTTTTGATCACCTGAATATTTTAATGAAGACTTTCTTTTGAAAACTCAGTTTTCTTCATTCTTATAATTTAAATGAAATCTTTGAGATAGAAACCCATAAACAAAGTGGATACACTTAGATATAAAAAGGCAATACCTTGAGGTTATACTTTTAAGTCATTGTAGTTTTGTTGAGAATTAACTTTTCAGTGATTAAGAAGGGTTATTTTATTTTTCAGTAGTCCTACAAGCTCATTTCATATAATTACACGATTTTAGCTGATGCTTGATGAAACATAAAGCTAAATAAAAATAAAAACTAGAATTCCTTTAGAGACTATTATAATTATTTTGTGTCCCTTGAACCAGTTGGCAAAAATTTTTTTTTTTTAATTCACATATTAATAACATCTCAATAAATTTGAGTATAGTTGGTAATAAGAATTATAATTTATCCCGCGCTGGTTAGGACTTGGTACTTTTGTTGCCATGTCCTGGGTTTGATCCCTGCTTGGGGAACTAAGAGCCTGCAAGCAGTGTGGTGCAGCCAAAAAAAAATGACAACTTATATTTTTAATTAAATTTGTTTTTGACTATTAAATCCAGTATGATAGTAATATGTTTAGATATTAACTAAAGAAGTGAGGANCATGTCCTGGGTTTGATCCCTGCTTGGGGAACTAAGAGCCTGCAAGCAGTGTGGTGCAGCCAAAAAAAAATGACAACTTATATTTTTAATTAAATTTGTTTTTGACTATTAAATCCAGTATGATAGTAATATGTTTAGATATTAACTAAAGAAGTGAGGAATTAGTCTTAATATTTTTCTTATTACCTTGAAAACGTGATTCCTTAACTACCTCTCACCTTCTCTTTTGTTTACATAGGAACAGTTGGATGTTGCTCTGTCCAAAATATGCAAGAATTTTGACATTAACCACTACACCAAAGTTCAACAAGCTTATCGACTTCTTGGAAAAACACAGGTAAGTTTTGAAAGAATTTTTTTTTTTCTTAATCAGTAATCTATTGCTCTTCCTGATTGCTTAAGTGTGAATATTATTAGTGTAGCGTGCTTAAAAAGTTTCATTGAAGAAAGTAAATTTTTATGATGTGTTAGCAATGGTAGCAGGATCACATAAGCTCAGAATGTGGCTGGTGTGATTAACACATTACTGAGGTCTGTTTGGAGAAGGCAGTGGCACCCCACTCCAGTACTCTTGCCTGGAAAACCCCATGGATGGAGGAGCCTGGAAGGCCACAGTCCACGGGGTCGCTGAGGGTTGGACACGACCGAGCGACTTCACTTTCACTTTTCACTTTCCTGCATTGGAGAAGGAAATGGCAACCCACTCCAGTGTTCTTGCCTGGAGAATCCCAGGGACGGGGGAGCCTGGTGGGCTGCCGTCTATGGGGTCGCACAGAGTCGGACACGACTGAAGCGACTTAGCTGCAGAGGTCTGTTTTAAACTATGAAGTGTGTCTCAGGTTTAATATTTTCATCATTTCCTGTAGGTTTTTAAAAAGTACACTATAGTTCAGTGGGTGAGGATATGTAGTCTCTTGTACCTCAGTTCTTGGTCTTGGATAAGCACTTTTAAGGTTGGAACCTCATGCTTCCTAGATGGGCCAGCGTGGTTCCCTCACAGTGGTCTGTAAACTTTTGTGTATTGTGTGCATTTGTTGTAAAACAGGTCCATTTCTTTTATCAGAGTTTTCAAAGGATTTTGTTCTCCCCAGAATGTCCTCACTATCCCCATGATGCATGTCTTTGTTCTTACAACTCAGGGGCTTCCTTGAAAAGCCTGAAGTGGAGGCCATAGTTTGAAAGTTAATTACATCTTCTACATAAGATGGAGGAGCCTGGTGGGCTGCTGTCTATGGGGTTGCACAGAGTCGGACACGACTGAAGTGACTTAGCTGCAGAGGTCTGTTTTAAACTCTGAAGTGTGTCTCAGGTTTAATATTTTCATCATTTCCTGTAGGTCTTTTAAAAAGTATACTATAGTTCAGTGGGTGAGGATATGTAGTCTCTTGTACCTCAGTTCTCGGTCTTGGATAAGCGCTTTTAAGGTTGGAACCTCATGCTTCCTAGATGGGCCAGCGTGATTCCCTCACAGTGGTCTGTAAACTTTTGTGTATTGTGTGCATTTTTTGTAAAACAGGTCCGTTTCTTTTATCAGAGTTTTCAAAGGATTTTGTTATCCCCAGAATGTCCTCACTATTCACATGATGCATGTCTTCACCTGTTCTAACTACTCAGGGACTTCCTTGAAAAGCCTGAGGTGGAGGCCACAGTTTGAAAGTTAATTACATCTTCTACATATAGGAGTATACATTTTTCTTGAGAACATCAAAACATCGATGTAAATTTTTTTTTCCTCTTAAATATAAGTCTCTTTTATTAGAAGGAAATTTAAGACTTTACCAGGCTATTTACATTGTGTAATGTGAATAAAGAAATATGGTTATTTATTGTACTTCATTAGTTTTGATATCTTAAGATATACCTAGGGAAAATACAAGGAGGAAAACATGTGGTACTTTATTTTTCCTCTTAAATATAAGTCTCTTTTATTAGAAGGAAATTTAAGACTTTACCAGGCTATTTACATTGTGTAATGCGAATAAAGAAATATGGTTATTTATTGTACTTCATTAGTTTTGATATCTTAAGATATACCTAGGGAAAATACAAGGAGGAAAACATGTGGTACTTTTGAGGGATATGTATTTTCAAAGGTCTTGAAGCAACTATAACTTCTAATTTCCCCCATTAGATGAATTCTCTCATTAAATATTTATTGTTGCCAACTGTGTGCGTTGCTCCAGGCATCTGGATATAAGCCCTCGTGTATCTTACCTTCTAGTTCGGAAGACAGAAATTAAAGAAAGAAAATCGGTGTAAGGATACAGAGTGATGCAAAGTATCCAAAGTACTGGTTTGTATGGGGTAGTCAGGAAAGGCTTCTCTGAGAAGGTGACCACTGAGAATCCTGCAGATGAAAGGATGGCAGAGGGAATTCAAAGGTGTGATTAGACAGGACATGTTTGGCAAACTGGGTACCAGTCTTAAATATAGAGCAACAGAGCAGTGTTTATGATTGAGGTTTATCTGTAGTGGTATGATGTTGTGGTTGTTTGAAGGGTTAGCTGCAAATAATCGACATTTATAATTCTGTGAATAATAGTTATTTGTGCTGCAGGTAAAATTGGTAAAGATTGTTTGTTTCCTATGTTTTTCAAATCTGTTTTTCTATCTTAGTAATTTATTTTAGTAATAGGCGATTATGTGCTTTATTTCCATAGACCGCAATGGATCAACTGCATATGCACTTCACCCAAGCCATTCATAACACCGTGTTTCAAGTTGTTCTTGGCTATGTGGAACTGTGTGCAGGAAACACAGATACAAAATTCCAAAAGCTGCAATATAAGGATCTCTGTACGGTATGTTATTACTTAATTACTGTTCATATGAATCTCTTTTAGTTTTTAAATTCATATTCCATTTTTCCCAGAGCCTACTATCAGAAGATGTCACTAAAATAAAAACAAATATGTTTGCCAAAAGGTTTTTTTTATTCTTTTCCTCATAGAGAAACTGGAAGATTCAGTCACATAAATAGTAAAGGTGGATGAGATGGTACCTATTTGTGAAGTACAGTTGCTTCCAAATCGACCCTCTACCCATTTAGAGCTCTTTTTACCATTCTGCCTCAGACTGAATTGTATTCTACAGTGGCATGTAGGGTGCTTTTAAGCAGTCATCTTTGCTGATTTTTTACATATGTTCAGTCAGTCTTTTCATGTATATAAATGCTGTTTCTGTCAGCATCTGTAACCAATTTTTCTTTTCACTCTTAAAGAAGCATAAATCTGTAGGTAATATAATCCACAGGTGGGAAGTGAACCGAGTTGGGTTCCAAATTGTTCCTTCCGATGGACTGATGCATGTATGGGAGAAAAAGAGAATGATGAACATCCAGGAGAATGGTGGTGTTACTTGCTTTTACAAGGAAACCTGGTCTGCAGGGAAAATCATGATTTCTGTTTGATACAAAGTTAATGCCTGTGGGGTCGCACAGAGTCGGACACGACTGAAGTGACTTAGCAGCAGCAGCAGCAACATTCAAGTGGACTTATTGAGGCAGTTGAGTGTAAAAAGATCAGAACTGAAGTTATAGGCTGGGGACCGTCGGCATTTAACTGTGTTCTAAGCCGTGGTGCTGGATAAGAAGATTGGGGAAAAGGGTGGAAAGAAAGAAGACACAAGGGCCTTGGGCCTGTGACGTTCAGAGATTGAGGTGGGGAGGCTGGCCCAGGAGAAAAGCCAGAGAAGGAGCAGCTGCCTGGGGGGGAGGAAATCTAGGAAGTTGTGTTGTCACGATAGCTTACAGAGGAAGTGTTTGCGGAACAGTCAGCTGTAAACCTATGTCAGATGCTTCCGAAGAGTCTGAATAAGTGGTCATAGAACTGCGTCCTTGACTTGACACTATGTAAGTCATTGTTAACCTTGATCTCTTTAAGTCTAGCCCAAGAATATCTTATGTCTCTGACTGGAGAATTTCTTGAGTTTTTTCCCTAATGTCCCCTAGAAAATAACAGTTCTTAGGAAGTAGCTATCTATTCTGTACTGTAATTATGTCTGGGAATTAATGTGAAGCTAATGTTCATAATGAGTTTGTCAAAAGTACAGGTTATATGTCCATTGGGAACTGGGGAAATACTCTTACTTAAGCTTCAACAAATATTCCAGAAGGTTGTGATTATAATGATAGCTTAAGGATTAAGTTAATAAGGACAGTGGATGTTTGTTAATATAGGTTAAAATGTCTTTTTAAAATCACTTCATAAATCACAGGCACTATTTCACAAATTTTACAATCAGTTGTGCAATATAGTTGCACAATTCTGTTTTAAATACCTAGTTTTAAGAACAGCCATTGTTTGATAACTTTCAATGATTTTGAAATATATCATTTATTTTCTTAGGTTGATAATATACATTTTTAAATTAAATATCCAAAAAGTCAATTTTACTTTTTGATTCTGTTAGTGTTGCTATTACTAATAGATGGCTTAAATGGTAAAGCAACTTATTGCAAGTTAGTGATTTTTCTGTTAAAGCAAAAAATAACTTTCAATAATTTAAAATAAATATTTTTAAACAAATTAGGCTTTTGTTCTTCAGTCTTTTTTACTTTGGCTAAATCTGGTATGTCTGTATGCCTGTAGTATATTTTGTTACTATTAAATTTTTATATGCTATTAAAAGTCAAGGACATATTTGTGCTTATGCTTCTTGAGAATGTCCTTTATGCTTTTATATAACACAAAGATGAAAGTTATATTTAGCTTATACATTTTTATGAACAAAAAATTTGTTCTTAAGATGTTTACCATAGTTTTTAAAAAATAATTTATTTTGCTTTTTCCTAAAAGGCTATAAAATAACCTTTTGAGGTATCTGTGTATATTTGAATTATCAGATAACAAAGAGCTTACCTTTCTTGAGTAAGTGCTTATTAAAATTACTCCAGAAACATTTGGTACTTCTTTATAAAGTTATCCATATTTGTGTGATAGTAGGTGAGATATCTATAATTAAATTAGCTGCTGCTGCTGCTGCTGCTGCTAAGTCACTTCAGTTGTGTCCGACTCTGTGTGACCCCATAGATGGCATCCCACCAGGCTACGCTGTCCCTGGGATTCTCCAGGCAAGAATACTGGAGTGGGTTGCCATTTCCTTCTCCAATGCATGAAAGAGAAAAGTGAAAGTGAAGTCGCTCAGTCTGTCCGACTGTTAGTGACCCCATGGACTGCAGCCCACCAGGCTACTCC
>SJYX01007226.1:493448-503909 GCA_006410675.1 Oreotragus oreotragus | reverse complement strand
ATCCAACCATCTCATTCTCTGTAATCCCCTTCTCCTCCCTCCTTCAATCTTTCCCAGCATCATTTGACTTTTCAAAGTATGATAGGGTCTTTAATGTTGAAAAGAGAGACACAGAAGAACTGAATAATGAGATAAAGAATGTGATACATTGTAAGGTGGCCCACTTTCTTTGGCACTATTCTTGATAAAAAATTAAGGAAGTTTAGAAATTACCTAAGGCCTCTTGCAAGTAAGTCAGTGTTGTTGCAGGCAGACAGGAATGTGAACATCTCTTATAAGCCTAAGTTTTCATTTTTTCTACAATATTGAGTGATATTTGACCTTTTTAAACCAGGTAAGTTAGGAAGAAATTATCTCATATCAGAGTTATTTATTTAGTTTGATGGAAAGATGTGTACTTTTAGTTATAT
This sequence comes from Oreotragus oreotragus, assembly GCA_006410675.1. Classification (NCBI taxonomy): domain Eukaryota; kingdom Metazoa; phylum Chordata; class Mammalia; order Artiodactyla; family Bovidae; genus Oreotragus; species Oreotragus oreotragus. The sequence goes on along the minus strand of SJYX01007226.1, from coordinate 503,499 downwards.
AAATAAAAGTGGTTTACTTGGAGAGGAAAAATAGAAGGAACTCTTAGAAGTTCAATAAGCTGATGAAACTTAAATATGTTTTTCTGGTGAGAACACATATCAATGATCTCGAATGGCGTAACTCAGGCAGGGGAGGGGATTTGTGAAGGATCCTTGTGTTAGAATGTATGGTTCATAATTTTTCAACATATGGCACTTGGGTATCATTTCTACCCTGATAAAGTGAGCTGATCATAATTATTGAGGATATACCAGTTCAGGAGCATATGTGGCAATGAGTGCCCAGCTAAGAAAGAAGCAACAGAGCCCTCAGGGCATATATGCAGGGTGTTAACTGGCAGATTTTGGAAGTGAGAAGGAAGATCCCAGGCATTTGGGCAGCGGTTGGTTTTTTCTGTGATAAACATTTAAATATAAGAGTAAAAACATAAAAAATGGTACACTGATCGAGTTGAGAGAGGAACAGAGTTCCTGTAAACAGGGAACCATTTTGTTTCCTTTAAATGGAAAGAGATTAGAGACGCAAAGAGAATCATTTGCTGGTGCTCATTCACAGTATTATTTTTAAATCACTCACAGAGGTCTTTCTGTTACTAAAATGGGCTAGAATGAAATTGAACTCTCTTTTTTTGTTTTTGTTTTTTGTTCTTTTTGGATATTCCTTTACAAAGAAACCTGGGGCAAAATTCATGTTCTGTTGTTACTTTCTTTGGTAAAGAGAACGTCAGCATTCTTCAGGGCAGCACCATACTGTCCTGTTAAGAAGTGTCTGCCCTGTGTCCTGTTACCATTGCCCTGTTTAAAAGCTGAGTTGACTTGGGACTTTTTGAAGTCATTTTGCAGTTGAATGTATTTTCTTTACTAAGCTGTGTTTTCTAAATGACTAAAAGTACAGTTTTTCTTCGTATAGTTTATCTTTCAGTCTTGTTTTGCTGTTTATCTTGAATGTCTCGACTTAAGAGTTTTAAATCAGTAGTTTTGGCTCTTTTAAAAAATACAAACATCTTGCAGCACAAATGATGGAGTACCACTTATAAGGAAAAGTTTGAAATGCGAATTACATCACATTCATTTCTGGCTAGGGCCGATGTAAAGGGATAGTAGTCATTTTATTTGATTAAAAAGCCTTTTTGTGATTGCATTTATCAATGCATTGATGTATTGTGCATGTTTACACCAGTTTGTAGAGAGATTTAAAAACATCAAGTGGAAGAAGCTCTTTATTTCGTGACTTTGTAGGGAAACCCTATGTAGATTTTTTTGAAAGTTTATGAAGTATGCATCAGTTTTTTCATTTTTTTAAGTGTTTTTAAAACATTTTTTTGGGGGGGCAGGCTCATGAGTTTCCATGGGGAGCTTATTTCAAGATATTAATTAGGATGTTATTGACCAATTTTATAATAATAGAGCTGGCTAAGCTGGCTGCATTTTCTCAGCCATTTTTCAGTTGTTCATTTCCAAATGACTTTATTGAGTTTTGAGTTCTGTTTCTGAAATGAACTTGGCAATGTAATAATACTTTGGGGGAAAATGTAGTGTTTTTTTTAGCAAAAGCTTTCTGAAATAATTTCAGTATTTATTTTCGCTATCTGGCACATTGGAGGTGTTTAGTAAATGTTTATTTAGTATATTGGATCGAACTCTTTGTCTCGTAGTGTTGACTTAATCAGTCTTCAGATTTGATTGAGGGGAAAGAAAACCAACATTGAGTGCTTTCTCAGTGCCATGTACTTTTAAAAACACTTTTTATTTTATACTGGGGTGTAGCCAGTTAACAGTGTTGTGACAGTTTCAGGGGAAGAGCAAAGGGACTCAGCCACACATATACATGTATCCATTCCTCCCAGACTCCCCTCCCGTCCAAGCTGCCACATAGCACTGAGTAGAGTTCCCTGTGCTGTATAATAGGGATACTTGTGGACTTTTACAAGTTCCTTCAGGTGCGTACTTTATAGAAAGATCAACGAAAGGCTTGTCCAACGTTCCATTCTTCTAGGTTTTAAAATTTTCATTCTCATAAGTAATACTTCTTGGTACTGAATTGTAATGATGATAAGCTGCTAGGAATTATCATCATATTGACTGTAGTCAAGTACAGAAAAGTGAAAAAAGAAAGTAAAAATTAGTATTTCTGCATGCAAAGCTGATTCTTTTAATGTATATTATATAAGCAAATAGCTTTTTAAAGTAGGATTATGCTGTACATGCAGATTTATAACATTTTTTCCCACTTGCTATGTTATAAACAGTTTTCTATTTCAGTAAGTATACTACTCATGTACCTTTTAGGGCTTGACAGTATTTCAGTGTAAGAGATCCTGTGGATTAATTAACCAGTTTCTTATTCTTTAATACTTATTATTTCCAGCTTTTATCATGATGAACAGCACTGTAGTAAATATTTTTAAAGCTAAATCTTTGCATAGATCATTATTTCTTTCGGATGGAGTGTGAAGAATAAAATTGCATTATTCCCACTTGCTATGTTATAAACAGTTTTCTATTTCAGTAAGTATACTACTCACGTACCTTTTAGGGCTTGACAGTATTTCAGTGTAAGAGATCCTGTGGATTAATTAACCAGTTTCTTATTCTTTAATACTTATTATTTCCAGCTTTTATCATGATGAACAGCACTGTAGTAAATATTTTTAAAGCTAAATCTTTGCATAGATCATTATTTCTTTCGGATGGAGTGTGAAGAATAAAATTGCATTGTCAAAGGCTTTGCATTTTTAAGACTTTGGTTTATATTTCCAAAATCGTCTTTCATGTTTCAACTTGGGCTTCTCATCAGTAGTGTCTGCTCTTACCCTTTTCCCTGTGCATATGAATGCTGATTATTTTATATTTAATAGCTTAATTGTCAAATACCAGAAGATAGCACATCAATAACAGTTTATGTTGTTTTTCATTCAGGCATATTCAGGATGTGAAGGAAACTAAACGGGGGCATTTCATTGATTGTTGAGGTTAATTTGGTTGATTTGGTTGGATAAATGAGTGAACCTTTCCTTTCTTACTAGACAAACCTTTCTAGTTAGAAGAATAATACTATTTACTCGAGTGCTTTATCAGATTAGCTTTAAAATACTCCAAGAATTCAGCTGTCAGATTTATTTGTATCACGTGTATGTAGCACCCAGTCAATTTTTTTATATGAGTTATAAGAATACTGGAGTGGGTTGCCATTTCCTTCTCCAGAGGATCTTCCCAACCCAGGGACTGAACCCATGTCTCCTGCGTTGGCAAGCACATTCCTTACTGCTGAGCCACCAGGGAAACCCTCCCTTGTCATTACCCAGCTCTTGTTCATCAAGTCATCAGTTCAGCTCAGCAAGAGGCAGTAAGCTTATAAGCAGTTTGTTACCTAGGATGGTTGTATTCATTATGATCAAAAGTAGATAAGAAAAGTTCCAACAACATATACATGTATCAGATGGGATCAACACAATTCTTTAAGGGTTGAAGGAGACCAAGAAGCAGGCTATGACTTCTGAGTGGGTTTGGATTTCAGCAAGCACAACGTATGTGGCTGGGTCCAGAGATAACAGGCAATATTCTGTGCAGTGACCTGAAAGGAGAGCGTGGGCAGAGGAAAGGAGCAGTGGGATGTCTGGCTTGGTTTAAAAGGATTACACCAAATACAGTGATTTGATTTCTATGATACCCTGGGACTAATGAGTGCCCGTGGAGAGCATGATGTTATTTGGGTAGCCACCTTTCTCCCCCTTGCCTGGAAATGAAGGTGTTTTCTGGTCACTTGAAATGGACGCAGGTGTACTGAGTCCTCTCTTAGCTGCCCAAGACTACAGACACTTAAAACTATCAGTGTAGTTTAGAATGCTGGGTGATTTTTGCTGGGTGAGGGGGGAGGGAAGGATGGGGGTAAATATTAAAGAGCCAACTATTTTTTCTAATATTTATTCTTATTTATTTGGCTGCATGAGATCTTAGTTGTGGTGCGTGGGCTCAGTTGCCCCGTGGCATGTGGTATCTTAGTTCCCTGACCAGGGATCGAACCCATGTCCCCTGCATTGCAAAGCAGATTCTTAACCTCTGGACCACCAGGAAAGTCCCCAAGCCAACCTGTTTTCAAGGCGTGGTACATAGCTGCCAGCCGAAACAGTCATTTACTGGTAAAAGCCATTCTTGAAACCTGCCAAGTTCTTATTTTTAAATACTGCCCATTTAGGGTGATCTTAGCATGGGAGTTCATAGCACTTCATCATTTGAAATTTTGAAAGGTAAATTGTATATTCTGATTCTTTGCTTGTTTTGCAATATTAAGCTTTGCATTTGATGAAGGCCACTTAGCAGCAATTAGCCATACCTGGAGCTTCCCAGGGGGTGCAGGTGGTAAAGAACCCTCCTGTTAGTGCAGGAGACGTGAGAGACCCGGTTTCGATCCCTGGTTCCAGAAGATCCCCTGGAGGAGGAAATGGCACCCCACTCTGGTATTCTTGACTGGGAAATCCCATGGACAGAGGAACCTGGCGGGCTACAGTCCATGGGGTTGCAAAGAGTCAGACACAACTGAGCACATAACATCACATCAGGCAAACCTGAGGATTGCAGAAAAGGAATTCCTTCTGTGTATTTCACTATTTAGAGGGTGTTGGTTACTTAGTTCCAAGTTGGTATCGTTTATACCATACGTGTTACATATGTCTTCATGTGTACATACACATTTAGTATTAATGATAAAATGCCTAAAAGATGAGAACGACTGATTTTTCACCATGATATGTTTGTGTGTTGAAATCATGAATGAATCTAGTTTAGTGTAAGGAAAGTCTTGCTACAGCATATGCATGTTTTACCTATGACGAATCATAGTCTTTAAAGCTTCAGAGAAACTCTAGGTTATTTGCTTTATCCTTTAGGGTTTGGATACATGAAGTGATATGTTGGAGTTACGCATGGCCGAGTAAGTCACAAATTTGGGCCCCAGGCCCAAACACGTGCCATCCAGCCCACTATACAGAGCACCGCTCTGGTGTCCAGTGATTCGAAAGGACTTAGAGTATTCATGTTTTGTACAGGTTGGTCCTAAAAGAAGTAATCAATGGTTGGGAAAATCTTTAAAATTGCTTGGCCCAGCCATTTATTTAGTTCAGCCTCCCCAGAATGTTTTTAGTTCCCTGGAGCTTAATGCTGTTTTGATCTCCAACATGTTTCCAGAAACCTCTCAGCTAAGTAGTCAGTCTTCTTCAGCAGCTTCTGATGATGGGAGTTCCCTGTGCTAACAGGATTCATCTAGAGATGTTGATAAGCCTCTGCTGCCCTTTGAAATCATCTGTGAGTGTATTTGTGTGTTCGGATGAGGGTAGGAATGGCAGTGCTAGGAGATTTAAATCTCTGTGTGGATGCCAAAACATCTGCTCCCTTTCTGTTTGGCGGGATGTGATTAGAGTGCTAAGTCAGAGTGAAACAAGAAGATGATAATACTTCAGGGATGCTCCTAAGAATTTTTGTTGTGATGTTTTAACATAAAAGATCATCTTGCTGAAATTTTTGTTGGCAACTTGTAATAGAGATTTCTGATGGGTAAAAAGTAAATTAATAAAAATCAAAGGGCTAAATTTAGTGGCCTCTTTTTTTTTTTTTTCATATTTTCCACTTGGCACTGAAGCAAGTTTCGAAGGTGAATTTTTTTTTCACTGCGTGGTTCAGGTATGAAAGGCTGCATATATTCATTTCTGGCTTTTCTCTGTTCTATGAAAATGATGTCTAGATTCTTACTAAATTATTGCTTATAGGTAAGGCTGAGACGTTGCTGCTTTTAACAAGCTAATTTCATCATTTTAACTTTGACCAGGTGGATTGGTTGGGATGGTTAATAGTAGAGCTGGAAGGTACAAAGTTTTACTCTTAACTGATAGTGATAAGATCAGAAATCAGAGATCTGTGGATTCTGTGAAAGTGTTCATCAAGACTTGATTAAATAATGAATTTTCACAAAGATAAACTCAAAATGGATTAAAGACCTAAATGTAAGACCAGAAACTACAAAACTCTTAAGAGGAAAACATAGGCAGAACACTCAATGACATAAATCAAAGCAAGATCCTCTATGACCCACCTCCTAGAGTAATGNATATCCTGTGACTTTACTGTATTCATTGATTAGCTTTAGTAATTTCTGATGTCATCTTTAGGCTTTTCTATGTAGAGGATCATGTCATCTGCAGTGAGGGTTTTACTTCTCCTTTTCCAATCTGGATTCCTTTTATTTCTATTTCTTATTTAATTGCTGTGGCTAGAACTTCCAAAACTATGATGAATGATAGTGCTAGAGATGGTATGGAGAAAAGGGAACCCTCTTACACTGTTTGTGGGATTGCAAACTGGTACAGCCACTATGGAGAAGAAGGTGGAGATTCCTTAAAAAACTGGGTATAGAACTGCCATATGACCCAGCAGTCCCAGTGCTGGGCGTATATCCTGAAGAAACCAGAATTGAAACAGACACTGTGCTTTCATTGTCAGACCCAGTGTTCATTGCAGCACTATTTACAATAGCTAGGACACAGAAGCAACCTAGATGTCCATCAGCAGATGAATGGATAAAGAAGTTGTGGTACATATACACCATGGAATATTACTCAGCTATAAGAAGGAATGCATTTGAGTCAGTTCTAATGAAGTGGATGAACCTAGAGCCTATTATACAGAGTGAAGTAAGAAAAGTCTACAAACAATAAATGCTGGAGAGGGTGTGGAGACAAGGGAACACTCTTGCACTGTTGGTGGGGATGTAAGTTGATACAGCCACTATGGAAGACAGTATGGAGACTCCTTAAAAAACTAGTAATAAAACCACCATATGACCCAGCAATCCCACTCCTGAGCATATATCCTGAGGAAACCAAAATTGAAAGAGACACCTGTATCCCATTGTTCATTGCAGCACTACTTAGAATAGCTAGAACATGGAAGCAACCTAGATGTCCATTGAGAAATGAATAGAAAAAGAAGCTGTGGTAGATATACACAATGGAATATGACTCAGCCATGAAAAGGAACACCTTTGAGTCAGTTCTAATGAAGTGGATGAACCTAGAACCTGTTATACAGAGTGAAGCGAGTCAGAAAGAGAAAGATAAATACCATATTCTAATGCAAATATGCAGAATCTAGAAAAATGGTACTGAAGAATTTATTTATAGGACAACAGTGGAGAAACAGACATAGAGAATAGACATACGGGCATGGGGAGAGGGGAGGAGAGGGTGAGATGTATGCAGAGAGTAACATGGAAACTTACATTACCATATGCAAAATAGACAGCCAGTGGGAATTTGGCTGAAAAAAAAAAGAATGAATTTTGACATTTGAGTAGTGAAGCTTGCTAATAATGCTGTGTTGAGCATTCTTGCATTATAACATCTGGATTTGTGACTCTTCTCCAAATCCTGCCCATAGGATATTTGTTTCATGTCACTGGTTACTAGACATGTATGTTATCTGTATGGAGTTTATGAATTGAAAACAAAATTTAGGTTACTTAAAATGTTCCTCCTTTTCTGCATGATTTTTGAGATGGTTCTAAAATACTATACCTTTTTCTCTTCTTACCTGTCAACCTTCCCTGAATAGATTAGTCTCATAGCTTTAGAATGGCAGTGGAAAGTCACTCTGGGACACAGAAAAATGTTTGATAAGTAAATTTCTATTTCCCATACTTACAAGATTTTAAGACATGCTGTTCTTTGGGGTGTCTCACTGTGCAAATGTTTTCTAGATTGATTAATTCAAGGCTTTTGTTGCTATTATTGATATGCAGTTGGAGTATTGGACTGAAATTGTTACATGGCTCTGCTCTCTCCTGGTGCACCTGATTTTATATTGAACGAATCACCCATTAGTTGGAAGTTGAACTGAGTTGCAGTGTTGGGTATTTAGTAGTCAGTGAATGGATTAGACCATTGATGAAGTAGCAGATCTAAGAATCTCTAACACTGATTTGTGGAATGTGAATGTGAGATATCCAGAGTGGTTTACTGTCTGAGGGCCTGTGACTGGTAAGTTGTGAAACTGGTGCTGGTTGGGACCCAGGGCTTCCCATTCCTTGTCTAGTCCTCTTTCTGTTACGCTCTACTGGTGTGAAGAAGAATTGATGTCTGAGTGGAAGTAGTAATTCAGAAACCCAGATTCTCTTCTTGGCCTGCCTTTTATTTACTGATTACTTGTATAGTTATTTGCATATTTGTTGGGTTTTTTTATTCTCTCATTGTAGTCATGGTTCACACATGTCTGAAATAAGATTTCTCTATTTGAAATTTGGTGGTGATTTTGTAAATCAGTTGGAGAGCATCAGTTGTGAATGATTTTAGTAGTAAGGTGTTAAAAGCATCAAAACCATTTGTTGCCATGAGAGTTGACCCTGGTTGATTGCACAGTATAGTGGAAAATGGTTTCTGGAGTCCAGTTTTTAAATGAAATGACTTCTCGCCAGCATGGGCTTCAAAGTACAGAGATGAACACATTTCAGCTTAAGTCTATTAAAAACAATATATATCTGTTGCACCTTGTCTTTTTTTCTTAAACTGTTTACTGTCTGTTTAGTATGATGAATCTATACATTTGTTTCTATTTTAAAATATAAATTTAGGTAAGAAGCGTCTTGCTCAGTACATCACAGTCTTAGGTTTGTACATATGACATTTTTGAAGATAAGTTTGGGCAACTTTCAGGTGTGGGCTTTGGCTAGATCTGTGAATTCTTTACACTTGAATAAGTTAGGTGAGAAAAAGCTTCTATAGTTTCACTAAATAATTTTAGCTTTTTCTGAAAAACGTGTATAATTCTCATCCAAACCCATTAAGTTTTAGCAAATTGTCAAGAGGTAACATAGTAAAGAACCTCCTTTTTCTTGAACAAATAGGCAACTAATGTGTCTAGATAGTGATCTAGTGGAAAACAGAAGGTAGTAGCTCCAAGTTTCAATTTCCTGATTTGTTGCTGCTGCTGCTAAGTCACTTCAGTCGTGTCCGACTCTGTGTGACCCCATAGACGGCAGCCCACCAGGCTTCCCCGTCCCTGGGATTCTCCAGGCAAGAACACTGGAGTGGGTTGCCATTTCCTTCTCCAATGCATGAAAGAGAAAAGTGAAAGTGAAGTCGCTCAGTCTGTCCAACTGTTAGCGACCCCATGGACTGCAGCCCACCGGGCTACTCCGTCCATTGGATTTTCCAGGCAAGAGTACTGGGGTGGGGTGCCATTGCCTTCTCCGTCCTGATTTGTTAAACTGTGACAATTATAATAAAAGGTAATTGATGGGCTCTAGCACAATTATTTGTATAGTCATACTTTTGCTTTGGGAAAAATAAGACTAACACTGCTTTTCTTTTATCTATCAGAAAGCTATGTTGGGATATAATTAGATTAAATTTATTTGCATAGTATAAACACAAACATATGCAAAGTTGAGTTTATGAAAGATTGTAGAAGAGTACCTTTATTCCAGTGAATGAATGATAAGCTGCAGTTCAGAACCTTTTTGTGATTTTTGCCTTTTCTTTGTCCTCTGCTTTTAGCTCTTTCCTGAACTCATACATCAGTATTAATTTTAGTTACATGTTTGTGGTATGAGAGATATGTCAATTGTAGTGATGTGGTAAAAATAAACAGAGGAAAAATGCAAGACTGGTTCATTGTAAAAGGAGTAATTACAAGAGTAAACAGGGAAAGTCAACATAAAAAATTACCACAAATTATAGCATAAGTATGCAAAAATATTTGTGTTGATCTCTGCAAGCCATGTGTAAATCTGGATAACCATCCTGATTTCATTCCCTCCTGTGTTCCTTCTGTCTCATCCCCCATGCCGTCTCTTACCCCCATGCCGGTAGCTAATTTCAGTGTTTTCTTCTTTATATTCACTATGTTTATTCTTGTGATGCTAGGCAGATATATGCATTAATTTTTTCTATTTATTATGACATCAGTTCAGTTCAGTTGCTCAGTCGTGTCCAACTCTTTGCGACCCCATGAATCGCAGCACGCTAGGCCTCCCTGTCCATCACCAACTCCCAGAGTTCACTCA
>SJYX01007226.1:457020-468100 GCA_006410675.1 Oreotragus oreotragus | reverse complement strand
CAACTTGCTGGTACTCACCCAAGTTCTGGCATGGAGGGAGTTTGACCTTGGCCTTTCCCATGTGCTGGATGGTAGGGGTCAGGTGCCCAACCAATGGCAACCTCTGTTCTGAGGTGTGATTCTCCATGGGACGGGGCCCAGCGACCTGCATCTTGGGGCGGGACAGCTGCGTTGGCTAGAGAGCCAGATGAGCTGGGAGCTGCGTGGGGATCTGACCCAAGGAGATGTTAGGTTCACTTGGGGGACACTCCATGGAGAGTGGTGCACAGCTAGGGGTACCCTGGGGCCTCTGGAGGAGTCCAGCCTTCAGAACCCTGCAAGGAGGGGGCCCAGACACCCCCAGCTCCTGTCCCCCTAGGCTCACCCCTTGTCCTGTGACTTCAAAGGACTGGGACTTCCGTTTCCTCTTTGCCTCCAGGGACTCCTCTCGTTTCTTGCTTAGGGTTTTCTTCTGGCCTTGCAGCGCGGGGCAAGGGCTGTCGCCATGATGCTCGACCGCCCGGGATGGTGCCTCGCCCGTGCTGCTGGACAGGCTGTCCTCGCTGGCGGCATGCCGGAGGGTGGGGCTGGGCGGCCGCTTGCAGGCCAGCGGTCCGGACGGCCGCACGTCATCAGTCTGGCCCAGCGAGTGCAGGGCCAGGCTGCTGCGCTTCATGGTGGGTGCCAGCAGTTGGCGCCCCTCGGCCCCCAGGGCCTGTGAGCGGCGCTGGGCAGCCTTCACGGCGATGCTCTTGGTGTCGGCCGCGGTCTCCTTCCTCCCTGGGGCGGGACAGAGGGGCACCCAGCCCGGGATCAAGGCCACATTTTCCTCCCCCTTCTGCACCTCCAACACCCCTTTCTCTGCTGCAGCTCACCCCAACTTGCTTGCTGTTTGAGAAACTTGGGCCAAGTTTCTGAGTCTTCATCTGTAAACTGATGATGGTAAAACCAACCCCAGTGGGTTGTGAAGATTATTTGTTTTTTTTACCATGACACACGGCACACGGGATCTTAGTTCCCTGACTGGGGATCGAACCTTCGCCCACTGCAGTGGAAGAAGTGCTGAGTCTTAAGCACTGGACCGCCAGGGAAGTCCCAGGTTCTGAGGATGGACTGCTGAGATAATGAGGGTCGCCTGTGGCCACAGGGTAGGGAGGGTTCGGACTCTATTTGCTGTTACAATTATTTTCGAATGGGAAGTGGCCGGGGCGTGTGTTCCCCATTCTGGTTTCCAATTGTGTCCCCTGCTCTGTGTGGACAGAGGGAAGGGCTCCGGGCTGGGTGCTCTGAGCTGTTGAGATGATGCCAGGCTCAGGCTGATGGAGGGGTGGGGGGAGGCAGGGGACACACCTTTGTGGGACAAGGGGATCTCCGACAGGTTCTTGATGCTTTCAGGGGAGGAGCTGATCTGGCCGTTCAGACCGACCTGAGTGGGGGCCTGTGAGATGAATGGGTTGGGAAGAGAAGCCATTGGACCCAGCAGGAACCCTAAGTCCTCAGAGGGCTGTTTTGGAAAAGTTCCATCCCAACCACTGGGTGTCCCTCCCGGGTACTCCCACCCACATGCGGGGGCCCATGGGGCCCACTGCTCACCTCCTGCGTCACCAGGTTGCTGGCCAGGATAGGGGGTGGGGTGGGCATAGAGGAGCCCTTCTCTTGCCAGGCCCGGGAGCTGGCCTCCAGGGCGTGGTTGGCTTCACTGAGGTCGGCAGAGGAGGATGGGCAGCTGTGGTCCAGGCTGGTACCATGGGGGTCCCACCGCCACCCCTCCTGAGAACTGCTGCATTGTGGGAAGGAGGACCCCAAAGTCCTGGCTCCAGACCTGTGCCCCCTTCCCTCGCTCCTGCTCCACTCTCCCTGGGAGGCCAGGTCTGGGCTGGCATCTCTGAGACACGGCCTGGCGGCTCAGGTGGGCCCTCGGGCTCACCTCTCAGTGATGAGCCGGGGGAGGAAGCTGCTCTGCTGGGGCGGCATTTTGACGCTCTTCAGGTCAGACTCCTCTGGAGTTGGCACGGGTCCTGGGGGGCTAATCTTGGGCAAGGCACTGTCCTGGGGAGGGGAAAGGCGGGAGCGGGGAGTCGGAGGACTTGGTCTCGGACTGAGTAAACAGCCTGGGCGATACAGGCACACAGTATCTGGGGCTGTAATCTGGGCTGGGAGCTTGTGTTCTGAGTCCCCAGGGGCCAGCCGTGGTCTGCTAGGCATCCCCAGTGGCACCGCCTGGTGGCCTGGTTTCCTGGGAGGGCATCTGGGGCCCGTAGTGATATCTCAGATGGCCAACCCTGATCCTCACGCCCTGGAGGGGACACATGTGGGAGAAGACCACCACGGGAGGGGAGCTTGGCGAGGCTTTGGGTCAGATAAGAAGGAGGAGGAGGAGGAGTCAGCTTTCTGGGGACCAGCCAACCTGGTCCTGAGGCCACCCTAGTTGCTGGCAGGCGCCGCCTTGGGCATCGGCCCTGCCCCTAGCACAGGTGCGCATAGTGCGGCCCAGGCGCCCACCTGCAGCGCCCGAGAGGCCAGGCGGTCCATCATGGTGGCACGCTCCAGGTTGCCCTCCTCCTGCTCCCGCAGGTACACTTCGTATAGCTCCTTCAGGTGCTGCGGGATGGCCAGGTTGCAGTCTGCGGTGGGGGAGCGGAGAGGCAGGGCTCAGCGTGCGCTCTCGGGCCCTCGGCGGGGCGGGGTGGACGCGAGGGGCGCGGGCCCCACCCTGGATGAGCTGCCGCTGGGCGCGGATGATCTCCTCGCAGAGGCTGCGGCGCTGCTCCAGGCGGCGCAGGGCCTCGCGGCGGTGGCGGAGCGCCCCGTCGCGGCGCAGGGCTTGCGACTGCATCTCCACGTTCTCCAGCTCCAGCTCGTGCACGCGGCAGAGCAGGCCAAGCCCCTCGCGCTGCTGCTCCGAGCTGACGCGCTGTGGCAGCGTCTCCTCCAGGCGGCGGCCCCGCGCGCGCAGCTCTCGGCACCGCTGCTCCAGCGCCAGCTGGGGAGCCGAGCCGGCCGTCAGCACCAGGTGGCCGGCGAGGGGCCGCCCGCGCCCGCAGCTGAGCGGGTCCTCGCCCTTCCAAGCCCCCGGATGCTGGGCGGCCGGCTGAAGCCTCACTCCGAGGCCCGCTTTTCAAAGCTGTGTCTTGAACTCTGCAACCGGGGACTGCTCCTGAGTGACCCCTCTGTGCCCACCTTCTTGCAACCCATCCCTGAAATAGGCTCCATGCAGTGAAGTCTCTCAGTTCTGTTCGACTCTTTGCGACCCCATGGACCGCAGCCCGCCAGGCTCCTTCTTCCATGGGATTCTCCAAGCAAGGATACTGCAGTGGGCTGCCATTTCCTTCTCCAAGGGATCTTCTCGACCCAGGGATCAAACCTCGGTCTCCCGCATTGGCAGGCAGACCCTTTACCATCTGAGCCACCGGGGAATCCAGGGAAATGAGCTCCGTGGACCAGCTCAACCCCAGCCCATCTGATGCCCTCTGGACTGGTGGACCCTAAGTATGGCTATCTATGCTCCAGAACAGAGAAGGGAGATCTGGAAACTCCTAATTAAAATGTTGGCTAACAGTTTTCTGAGTCTTTAATATGTGAAAGGATTTATTTAATCTTCTTATCAACCCCACTAGGGTTGACCACTCCCATTTTAAAGATGAGTTCTTGCCTGGAGAATCCCATGGACAGAGGAGGCTGGCAGGCTATATAGTCCAGGGGGCAGCAAAGAGTTGGACCCAACTGAGCACACACACATGCAAAGCGTTCTTCCCTCACTGGTGTCTGACTCTGTGACCCGCCAGGCTCCTCTGTCCATGGGATTCTCCGGGCAAGAATACTGGAGTGGGTAGCCATTTCCTACTCCAGGGGATCTTCCCGACCCAGGGATCGAACCGGCACCTCCCGCACTGCAGGCGGATTCTTTACCATCTGAGCCACCAGGGAAGCCCTCAGATGAGAAAGAGAGACTCAAAGTCACAGGGGATTTGTGGCCTGAGAGCCCAGGTTTCACTCCTCCCACAAGCCTCCCCAGCCCCTTCCTGCTGTCTCTCAAGCCCCCTTGCCCAGCCCCCGAGCCCCAGACACCTTCTGCTTTCGCAGTTTCTTCTGCTCGGCCATCAGTGCACCGACGCTTTCGCGGGCGGACACCACCTCGGTGGGCTCCGCGACGTCTGGCTGGTTGTTACCGGTGTCCAAGTCCTTCCTGGTGTCATCCTTACTGAAGGACTCCTTCCGACGCTCCTCCTGCCACTTGAGTGCCCGGCGTGACTTATGCTTCCAGCTGCCGCAGCCCCAACCCCAAAGGAGACGGGATTCAGGCCATGGTGGGTGGGGGGAGCATAAGGTGCGGCTCCAGCTCCCGGCTCCCATCCCAGGCCGGCGGTGCTTACCTGGCGATGGTGAGCAGGTGGCGGGAGGTGTCCATCTCCAGCTCCATTCTGCGGTTCTCCAGCTCCAGCAGGCGCCTCCGCATGTCCATTTGCTCTTGGAAGGTGTTGATCAGCTGCTCACGAAGGTGTTCCATCTCAGCCTGTTCACCCTGCCCGCTGTGCAGCTGGACCTCGGCTACCCGTTAAATGGGAGGTGGGAGAGGTCAGCGGAGGAGGAAAGGTCAGCCCAGGAAAGTCTGGGTCCGCCTGGGCCCTCCCCCCGGCTCTTGCTCCCCAAAAGACTTCTGTGCAACCACCTCCTCCAGGAAGACCTCCTAGATTACCCCTCCCACATCCCACTTCTACACTGTCTTCGGGCGGTGACCCAAAGGTGACTCCCAGCCCCCCGGTATGAACTGGGCTTCTGCCAGCCTTTAGAGTGCCTTTCCGTCAGCTAGTAAAAGGCACCCCTTAGACACTTTACTGCCATGTGCTGCAAAATCATCAAACCAAGTACAGAAAATCTGTCAGGGAACCGTATCCCTCCTGGCAATGCCAGGCCCAGTGTCACAGCTCTCACTGCAGTCCCCAGAGTGAAGCCCCCACATAGCTGAATGCCCAGGTGACTCTCAGTCTGATGCCACCGAATCCTCAGGTTAGGTCTGTGAGGCAGAGATCGCGATTCTGTTTGACAGCGGAAGGATGGAAGGCTTAAAGGCTACTCAGCCAGAAAGAGCCCGAGTCCGGCTTTGAAGCCAGCGCTGTCTGACCGCAGAGCACCCTGAGGCAGCCTGGAGGGGCATCGCACCCTGGATGTGGCGGATGTCGCCCCGCCCCAGCTGGGCTCCGTCCGGGCTCCGCCTGCCCCGCTCCTCGATCTTGCGCTTGAGCCTCTGGATCTCGCCCCGCAGGTCAGCAATGATGTTCGTGTACTGGGCAATGTGGTAGGAGACGCTGAGCAGGTTCTGCTTCACCTGGTGAGGGGGCGGGGTGCAGTCACCAGAGGGCCAGGGCCTGCCAGGGAGGACCCTCTTTTTCTCCTGGATGACAGTAATGGCCTCCTCGCCTCCAACCCTGTTCTATGCTGTGCTTAGTCACTCAGTTGTGTCTGACTCTTTGCGACCCCATGGACTGTAGCCCGCCAGGCTCCTCTGTCCATGGGATTCTCCAGGAAAGAATACTGAAGTGGGTGCCATGCCCTCCTCCAGGGGATCTTCAACCCAGGGATTGAACCCAGGTCTCCTGCATTGCAGGCGGATTCTTTACCCCCTGAGCCACNTCTTTGCGACCCCATGGACTGTAGCCCGCCAGGCTCCTCTGTCCATGGGATTCTCCAGGAAAGAATACTGAAGTGGGTGCCATGCCCTCCTCCAGGGGATCTTCAACCCAGGGATTGAACCCAGGTCTCCTGCATTGCAGGCGGATTCTTTACCCCCTGAGCCACCAGGGAGGCCCTGCCTCCGACCCTACAACCTATCAAACTTCACGCCCCTACCGGAGGCATACTCCTAAAATTATGTGGCGCCCCCCTCCAAGCCCCAGCTCTCTGCGCCACTCGAACTTCGTTGCCTCCCTACTGCTGGGAGAACGTCCTGATTCCTTCATCTGCTGTTGAAGGCACACTGCTCTCTGCAGTTTCATTTGGCTCACTGCTCCAGTGGAGGAAGCATTCTCCTCGCTCCACCTCCGCCACGGACCCCACCTCCTCCCTGCCTTAGGAGCCTCTAACCTTACTGCTCCCTCCCTTCTGGAGCCTCCTCTTCACCCTTCAGATTCCCACTCACCATCTCTAAAGAGGTCCGTGGGATCCCACTGGCCTCCCTGCTGTTGGCGTGCTGCCTGCTATTAATAATATTCTGAACTATCAATTCGCTCTTTTAAGGGTCTCTTCCCACCATTAAGATCCTTAATGGAGAGAGCAGAGATAAAGCATCCAGCTCCTGACACAATAGGTGGAAAACTGCTGTGTTAGGAGAATGTTGCTTAGGTTCTTAGACTCTTCACATGGGTGGGCCCAGATGACCTCATAGATAGCCAGGATTCTAACACACTGACCAGAAAATGTAAGGAAATCTTGGAAACTGGGCAGAGCTCAGTGCCATTCCTCCCCAGCCGGGAAGCCACTTAGCTCCCTTCAGCCTCACTGTCCTCAGCTGTAAAATGAGGACAGAAATAACGCCTTCACATGAGATGAATTGAGAAAAGGGCCTACAGTATAAGTGCCCAGTAACAGTCACCACTACTGTAACTGTTAGTGTCAGGGCCTTTGGAGGAATAAAGGTCTGAATGAGCATCTTTTAAGATGAAAACGGGAAGATGGAAGGGGATGGTGGGGCTAGGGGCACAGACCTTGGGGATGAGCACAGACTTTGAGCAAGAGGAGGGAGGGGACAACCCTGGTGGTCCGATGGCTGAGAGTCTGCCTGCCAGTGCAGGGGACATGGGTTTGGTGTCTGGTCTGGGAAGATCTCCCATGCCACGGGGCAACGAAGCCCGTAAGCCACCCTTATTGAGCCCACACGCCCCAGGCCCGTGTCGCACAAGAGTATCCGCCACAGTCGCCACTAGACAGGAGCCCCTAGTTCGCTGCAACCAGAGAAAGCCCATGCGCAACGAAGGCTGGCCGCAGCCAGATAAAGTTGGGAAAGAGAAGGGGCCCCTCAGAAGCTGTGGGCTTCCTGGCGAGTCACGGGGCCAGAACAGTGGCGGCTCAGCCCAGTGTGTGTGTTCGGGGGGCTGGGGTGGCAGGCCCTGGAGTCAGTCCCAGGGGGCTTGGATCTTGGCCCAGAAGGGCGAGTGCTGGGGGCACAGAGCAGGGGCCCCTCACCCGGGTCTTGATGCTCTTGGCCCGGCCGGCGTAGGTCAGGGTGTTCCGGGACTCCTCGAAGGCGCTGCTCGCTGGGCTGATGTGGGCGATCATCACGGTGCGGCTGTTTCCCCCCAGGGAGTCCTGGACAGGCCGGGGGCGGGCAGCAGTCAGCATGGCGCTGCCTCCCTGGGCCCTGCTCCCGCTCGTGATGCCCTCGTGGCGTGTGCGTCTCACACTCGCGGGTGCGGGTGATGAGCACCCCGTGGGCCCTCCTGCCCCTTCTGCCGTCTCCCTACTTTTTCCTTCTCCCAGTTTCTTCTGCAAAGCTCATGTTTGAAAATCTCCAGCATCTGAGTCAGGGTCTCCCAGCTCTCCTCCACCCCTGCTCATATACATGAGGATGAGGAAAGGTTGGCTGGAACCAGAGTGGGAAGAGTTATGAGGGGTCCTGGGCTTCTCCACCATCTCCTCAGGCCTTCCAGGTTGCCCCCTTTGCTGACGGCGGAAGGCGTCATTGTCTTGGCCGGAGCAAGGCTGGGGGATGGAGTGAACTGGGCCTGTGGCCACCGCCTCCCTTGTCCTGGGCTTGCCCTGCTCTCTTCAATGGAAAGAGTGCGCGGGGCTACAGGGGCCTGGGGGCAAAGCCCTCGGGCATGGCAGTGACCAGCTGAGCGACTTCAGGCAAGCTCCTTCACCTCCCTAACCCTCAGCCCCCTCGGGTTTCTAGGTGGCAGAAGCTGGCTTTTGCACCCCCAGCCAGCAGGTGCAGTGATGCTGGCGGGCTGATGCCCAGCGTTAGGTCACCTGCAGTTCTGCCATCACCCCAGCCAGACCTCTGCTGGGGCCCTCCATCCAGCACTTACTGGCGGGAGCCCTTGGGGAGGTTACTTAGCCTCTTGGTGCCTCGGTGTCCTCGTCTGCAAATGGAAATAATGACCCCCTAACTCAGATATGCTGACCCAATAAAAGGAACTGCGGAGAATTCCCCGGCTGTCCAGCGGTTAGGACTCCGTGCTTTCACTGCTGAGGGCCCAGGGTTCAATCCCTGGTCGGGAAATTAAGATCCCACAAGTCATGCCGAATAGCTCCCTCCTCTCCAAAAAGGAACTGGGTGTGAACTGCATTCAGAGCCCAGCCAGGAGCGTGCCCCCCACCCCACAAAAGCAGCCTCTGTGAGCCACGAGACTGACTGTTCACCTGAACCCCCAAATCCAGATGACTCCCAGTTCCCTCAAACCACAGCCCTGGGGCTGGTGGGAGGGGGGCGGTCAGATGCTCAGATGCAACCTCTTTTCCTCCCTGCTGTTCACAAACGGCGACCTGCAAGCGTGTGCTCAGTTGCTTCAGCTGTGTCCGACTCTTCTAGACCCCGTGGACTGGCCCCTCTGTCCATGGGGTTCTCCAGGCAAGGGCAGTGGCGTGGGTTGCCCTGCCCTCCCCCAGAGGACCTTCCTGACCCAGGAATCAAACCCATATCTCCTGCATCTCCTGCACTGCAGGCAGATTGGATAAATGAGTGAGCTTTTTTTAAAGTATGTCTCAAAGATGGCATGGGACATACATACTGATACCCAAACCGCATTTCGCTATTAATCTGTTATTTATTCACAGGCAGCTGGACATCCCGTATTTTCCTCTGCGAAGCTGGCAGCCCCACCCCGGGTGCCCAGGGCCCAGGCCCAGTGGCAGCTGGTACCTTCAGGAGGCGGGTGAGCTTGCTGTCGCGATAGTTGATGTACTTGTTGGTGCCCTTGTCACTCAGTGCATTGATGCAGTTGCCCAGGGCCAGCAGCGAGCGGTTGATGTGGGCCCCCTCTTTCATGCGCTGCCCACGGTTCTGTGTCTGGGGGGGGCAAGCAGCAGGTATGACTCCCCACCCCAGGCCATCCTGGGTTGTAAACCCCCTCCCCGTCCCCCAGGGCTCTGCAAGGAAGAGACGCTGAGGATCTGGTCTGCCCTCTGCCCAGGGAGGGCATTCCAGGTCAGAGAAGGAGAAAGTCTGTGGACAAGAGTGGGGCTTCCTAGGTGGGCGCTAGTGGTAAAGAACCTGGCTGGCAACACAGGAGACACAGGAAACGCCGGTTCAATCCCTGGGTCTAGAAGATTCTCTGGAGAAGGGCATGGCAACCCACTCCAGTACTCTTGCCTGGAAAATCTCATGGACAGAGGAGCCTGGCGGGCTACATTCCATGAGGTCACAGAGTTGGACATGACAGAAGCAACTGAGCACACACGCTGGACAAGAGCGGGGGACAGGAAGCTCCCACAGAGGGCTGGAAGCCTGGCTGGAAGTCTCCCTGGGGACTGACCCGCTGGCACAGTCAAGGGCAGCTCCGAGGGCGAGATGGAGGGAGGTCACGACTTCCCAGGCAGCTTACCTGGGAGCCGGCTCGGCCGTGGGCAGCCGGCTCGGCCGTGGGCTCCTGGCTCTAGAGAGAGAGCCAGGCTCCAGGGGGAAGAATGGAAATTTGTGTGTATGCGGGGAAGGGCATGTGAGCATGTGTGAATTGCATATGTACGTGTGACAGTGTGTATATGTGTATAAGAAGGTGTGTGAGGAATCCCCTGGTGGTCCAGGGGCTAAGACTCCACGCTCCCAATGCAGGGGGCCTGCGTTCGATCCTTGGTTAGGGAACTAGGTCCCACATGCCACAGCTAAGAGTTTGATGCTGCAACTAAAGATTCCATGTGCCATAACTAAGACCTGAAGCAGCCAATACATAAATAAATAAGTTAATATTTTAAAAAAAAAGGAAGCCTGTGCATTAGGAAATGCATGAATTTGTGTGTGAATGGATGTGAGAGCAGGACAGGACCAAGTCCCAGGAGGCTCTGCCACCCTCGGGAGACGTCTCTGTCCAGCCTGGTGAAGGTGGGACCGGGTGGCTGCAGGGCACACCCTCTCCCCGCTGGCTGCTCCCTGCCCCCTTCCTCCAGGAAGCCCTCAGGCCTTTATGAAAAGAGAACGTGTTTCTCGCACTCCACCCTGTTGAAACCAACCCCACATGTTCCAACACGAATCCCTTGTTACTTTTCCCTGGTGCTTGCGTTTGCCTCAGTGCTGATGCTGAGATGCCCATGGATTCTGGCGACCACGAAACTTCTGAATTTGCCCACAAGAGGGGGCCTGGGCCCAGGCTTGGGTGGCAGGGCTGGGCAAACGGCAATGAGGGGGAATGAACACTGACAAGTGGGTGGCTGGCCCTTTTCTCTCCCTGATGTGGTGGGCAGGGTGCCCTCCTGGGCTCTGCCCAGGGTCTCCCCCATCAGGGGTCATCATTTCCCCCGGGCTCCAGCTCCTCACAAGGCCCATTCATTCTCCTGGCTGTTTCCCCACGTCCTCTGGGACACGCACTGTCTCCTTCCCTGGAGAGACCCTCACACTCCCAGGCCCCTTCCCACAAACAGCCCTTTGGCGGGGGGAGTGCAGGGGTCTCCCTGGGGTATCCCAGCCCAGCCCACCCTTTCTGTCCTCTGTGACATCCCTCAGTGCCGGCCCCTCCAGAGCACCCCCTACTCCCGCCCTCCCTGAGACAGCCCCCACTGTACCCCTTGGGGAGCGGGGTGGGCCAGCCTCCCTGCCCGCACCCCCAAGCTCTGCCCCCAGTCCCAGGAGCAGCCGGCCTCACCTGGGAGGCCCGCTCAGAGCCAGCCAGGTCGATCATGAAGAGGCGGCCCTGCCGCACCTCCTGCAGGACGTCCCTGACCCGGCTGCGCTGGCGCACGGCCACCTGGAGCACGGCGTGGGAGCGCGAGGACGTCTGGTTGGCGGCTGTGGGCTCCTGGGTCCTCTGCCGGTTCCCCCTCATCAGCAGCTGCATGATCTGAGTGGGCGGGGCAGAGCAGGGGGGCCACTCCTGGGGGCCCGTGGGGACGCTCCCCAGTCCTGCCTCTGCGAGGTTGGGAAGGGGCCCAAGGCAGGGCTGGGTCAGCCCGCCGT
>SJYX01007226.1:431573-455809 GCA_006410675.1 Oreotragus oreotragus | reverse complement strand
TGGGAGCGCGAGGACGTCTGGTTGGCGGCTGTGGGCTCCTGGGTCCTCTGCCGGTTCCCCCTCATCAGCAGCTGCATGATCTGAGTGGGCGGGGCAGAGCAGGGGGGCCACTCCTGGGGGCCCGTGGGGACGCTCCCCAGTCCTGCCTCTGCGAGGTTGGGAAGGGGCCCAAGGCAGGGCTGGGTCAGCCCGCCGTATGCTGTGGGGGCTGAGAGGCGGGCCCCCAGGGTCGGTGTGGCCGGGGGCGTCATCCAGGGTCCTCTGTGTCTGCCCCCGCTCCAGCCCAGCTGAGCCGCAGCCCCTGCCGCCTCTGATCACACCGCCACACACAGAGGTTAGTGTCTTGCACTGCCCGACTGGCTGCACAAGACTCGCCTCTTTGGCATTGATGGTGGAGACCTCGGTGATTCCGGCCACCTGGATCACTCCCTTGGAGTCTTCCCTCAGCTCCAGGTACCCCAGGGCAGGGTTCAGCAGGTCTCGGATCATCTCATTGTAGATCTGATGGGACCGGTTGGGAGGGGCAGGGGACAGACATTAATGGGAGACCAAGAGCAGGAGGTTCAGGCAACAGCCGGGCTCTCCATCCCTCCTGAGAGCTCCAGGTTCCTCTCAGGGAAACCCCAGGTTAACGAGATGGACCCCTTCCTTCTTTCCTATGGGGGGTGGGCATCAGGGGGCTTCAGCATCCAGGGGGAAAACACTGGCCTGCCAGAGCCAACGGCACAGAAGGCAGCAGGCCGGCTGGGCACGGGGAAGAGGGTGGGACCTAACCCATGGCCAAGCCTGGTGGTTGCTAGGCAACCTTTATGGTACCTTCACCCGGCCTCCCCAACCCCGGCCCCTGAAGTGCATCCTGCTGGCTAAGTCCCCTGAAGTGCATCCTGCTGGCTAAGTCAACACGACGCTGGCTGGAGCAGATGCTGGCAGCAGTGCCTCGCTGCCCCTCCTGAGCTGTCACCCAGGAGATTATCAGCTTCCAGAGGGACCCAGGGAGGCCAGGAGCCAGATGGAGCCTAGCCCAGTGGCTCTCCCTCCGCTTCTGGCCTCTGTGGGCCCCCACCCCCGCTGATCTGCTATTGCCCAGTGATAGCACTCCCACAGGTGGGCATCGGGGGCTGTGTCAAGGTGGAGAAGGCTGGCAGGTCTAAGCCTGTCCGTGTATGTAACGTTCTCACCTGTATCTACATACAGGGTGCCTGCAGGTGGCCTGGCAAAGCCACCAGGGTTGGCTCAGTCGTGTCCGACTCTCTGCAACCCCATGGACTGTAGCCTGCCAGGCTCCTCTGTCCATGGGATTCTCCAGGCCAGAATGGAGTGGGTTGCCATTTCCCTCTCCAGGGGATCTTCCCAAGCCTGGGTCTCCTGCATTGCAGGCAGATTCTTTACCATCTGAGCCACCAGGGAAGCGGAGGAGTGGGCCCAGAGGATGGCCTCTGGGAGGCTGGCTGAGTCTGTGCTCAGTGACCAGGTAGCTTTGGAGTAGCCAAGTGGGCAGGGCTCGGCTCTAAAGCCGCAGGGTCCTGAGTCTGAATTCCTGTTCCCCCACTCACTGTGTGACCGCGGGACTGTGGCTGTCTAGTCGCTTGGCCTCTCTGAGTTTTTATAAAGTGAGGCTGACCACAAGCACATGGGGGCCGTGATGAGCGCCCCCAGGAGACTGCCCCGTGGCCTGATCCCCGGGAGGGAAACCAGCCCCGGTCTGCAGGCCTCCTGGCCCAAGCCCACAGGAAGGGTGGGCCGAGGGCTCACCTCCAGGTAGGACATGGACACCTCGTATTCCATGTCGTCGCTGGTCTCCTCGATGGCACGGAAGAGGTCGTTGAGGGTCCGAACGTAGATGCCGGGCTCGTGGTCTGTGCCCAGCATGGTGTAGGTTTTCCCACAGCCTGGGGCAGAGCAGGGCGGGTGGGTGAGCAGGACGGAGACTGGGAGCACGGGGCCCCTGGCAAACCTGGGTCGTTCTTCAAGGCTGGAGCCTCCCAGGTGGCCAGAGGGTGGGGGGAGGGGGAGAAGATGGCATCCTTGGCTGGGGGTGGGGCTCTGGGTCCAAAGGGCTCTGGGAGAGGACAGTTTCAGTCGGCCACATCTTTGATTCCTGCTCCAGCCTGGGCCAGACAAGCTCTGAGGTGGAGGATGNAGAGACAGGGTGGGGGGAGGGGGAGAAGATGGCATCCTTGGCTGGGGGTGGGGCTCTGGGTCCAAAGGGCTCTGGGAGAGGACAGTTTCAGTCGGCCACATCTTTGATTCCTGCTCCAGCCTGGGCCAGACAAGCTCTGAGGTGGAGGATGGGGAGCTTGATTCTCAGGGGCACTCGCCCTCACCTGTGGGGCCATAGGCAAAGACAGTGGCATTGTAGCCTGAGATGACGCCTTCGATGAGGCTCTTGGTGGTGGCTTGATACACCATCTCCTGCAGGGAAGAGGAGACCTATCAAGACCCTGGGCACAGCCAGGGCAGAGCACATAGGCTTGCAGACTCACCCTGACCCCCAACAGAGGCAGCTTCATCCCTGGAGCCCTCGGGCCCTGAGAAGTGGGGGTGCGAAGGGGGGATGGATGTCTCTGCTTTCCCCCGACAGGTTGGGGTGGGGGAATGCCAGCCTGCAAGAGTGCTCAGGACACCTGAGACCCTTCCCACCAACAGCTGGCTCCCAGCCCCCAGCCCAGAGGACGCCTCACACCTGCTCCTTGGAGCATCCGCAGATGGGTGAGACAGGGGTCCCTGGGAGAGTGTCAGCTTCCCCGAGGCGCCCCTCCCAGCACCAGAAGGGCTTCAGGCACCTTCCTGCAGCTCCCCTAGGGGCCACCTGTGGGGAGTGTTGTGTGGGTCCCCATGGAGGGTGGCATTTGTGTGCTGACTGCGGTGTGTCCACACAGAAGGCTCTGTATGCACCATGCAGGCTCACGCACGCCGTGTGCGTGTGGGGATGCGGCAGGTAGAGAGAGTGAGTGATGGAGGGATGCCTGGGGCTCGGTGCCAGGGTCCCCTAAGGGCTCCCTCCCAAGTCAGTCAGAGGGCAGAGAAGGGATCCTGTGTGTCCCCAGGCCCAGGCGCCCCCTCACCTGGGTGGCAGTGAAGTCAAAGGCCACGTCGAACAGGTAGGACTTCTCCCGGGAGCGGTGCGCCCGTAGGATGTCATCGGGATCCTCCATTGGGTCCATAAGAACCACCATCTGCAAAGGTCCCAAGGGATGCGGGCAGTCACCCGGGAGCCCCAGGCCCACCCCGATGTCCACACTGACCACTGGCCTCACCCCCCACTCAGGACGTGGGAAGGAGCGGGAGGGGCCGGATGAGACTCGGCGTCCAGGAGCGCCAGGGTCAAGGTCAACCGAGTCCCAACAAAGGACAAGACACTGAGCGGACGGGCTGCCTTGGGACCACCCTGGGGTCTCAGAGCTCCCTTCCGGGGTCAGCAGGGGAGTCAGGGCCACTGACGGCCCAAAGAGAGCTCGAGAAGAGACAAGGCGTGAGGGCGGCCGCCGAGGGGCAGACAGAGGAGCCAGTTTGGGAGCCGGTCCAGTACCGTGGACACAGGAGACATATAGGGGTCCCTCTGGGTGCGCCCCCATCCAGCACCAGGACTCAGGAGCCCCCAGTGCTGGGAGGACCACGGCTTTGGGGCTCCCACCAGGCTCCTCCCAGTATGTACACACTGGTGCTCACTGCATCTAAACTGACCCAAGACACCCACCCCACCCCTGCTTCCCCCAGGTCCCAGCAGGGCCCTCCTCTGAGATGTTCAGTGGAGGGAAGAAGGAAGAGGTAAGACAGCTTCCTAGGAGGCCTGAGCCCGGAACCCTCACGCAGAGGTCTTAACCAGTCAGGTGGGATTCTAGGGGAGCCACGAGAGGGGACACCCCAGACAGGCTGGGCTGGGGCTCTGTGCAGGGAAACGAGGCGGCCACTGCCCCAGCCCCCGTCACAGACTGCTAAAGCCCGGGTGGGCACAGCAAGCTGAGTGCAGGGCGCTGGGACCTGCAGTGTACCTGGGGTGCACACCTGTCTCCAGCCACCTCCTCCGGGCTTCAGCCCCAGGGCCGTGTAAGCCTCTCCCAGGATCCATTCCCTGGCTCGGGCCCTAATACCAGCAGCAGGCGCCCTGATCAAGTGTCAGACCCAAATGAAGAAATATCCGCCCACAAGTCCCCAGGCGTGGGTCCCAGAAGAGAGATGCAAGGGAGCCTGACCGGCTGCACGCCCCCACCCTCCCTCGGTGTCAGAGCTCCTGGGCACACCGGCAGCGCCAGCAGCCCGAGGGGCACCCTCGGGGGGCTTTCAGTGCAGGGGAGGGCCAGCAGCCTGCACGAATGCCCATCACCCACTGATCACCTTCAGATGACCTCTGGGCACTGCCGAGTTCATGGGCACCGTGGGCATCTGGCCCCTTTGACATCCAGCCTCCTGAATCAGGACACTGTCAGCATGGCTGCCATGAGCCCCTCTTAAAAGAGGGCTTTGTCTGGGTCTCCATCTGTCTGGACCCCTGCCCGCACCCCACTCTTCTGAGCATCACCCCCTTCCCTGTCCACTTGGGCACACAATGGAGCCCTTGTGCCCTCGGCCAGGTGAACTGGAGCTGAGCTGCGGAGGGCTGGGGTGAGGGTGGGGTGCTCGGGGCTGCCACGGAGGCAGCACAGGGAATTCAGGTCGAGTGACCACAACTGCTGGGCACCTTGCACGTAACCCAGGCATTAAGTGATACCCTCCGGGTCAGAGAGAGAGATGATTTCCTGCCTGGCATTCAGAGTCCAGGGGGGCACAGACCATTTTAGTAACAAGCACTGGGCTCCAGGAGGCAGGCAGAGTGCAGAGAAGGGG
This sequence comes from Oreotragus oreotragus, assembly GCA_006410675.1. Lineage (NCBI taxonomy): Eukaryota > Metazoa > Chordata > Mammalia > Artiodactyla > Bovidae > Oreotragus > Oreotragus oreotragus. The sequence continues at coordinate 450,985 of SJYX01007226.1, read as the reverse complement.
CACACGACCCAGCTTTTCCACTACAGGAGGGCTTCCTGGAAGAGGAGGTACCAGCACTGTCTTTTTTTCTTTTTTTTAAATAAGTTATTCAATATAGTCCCCTGTGCTATACAGTAAATCCTTGTTGCTTGGTGATTTAGTAGCTAAGTCGTGTCCGACTCTTGCAACTCCATGGACTGGAGCCCACCAGGCTCCTCTATCCATGGAATTCTCCAGGCAAGAATACAGGAGTGGGTTGCCATTTCCTTCTCCAGGGTATCTTCCTGAACCAGGGATCGGACCAGGGTCTCCTGCATTGCAGGCAGATGCTTTACCGACAGGGCCACCAGGAAGTCCTTGTTGCATATCTACTTTATTTTTTAAAAATTTCTGGCATGCCACGAAGCAAGCAGGATCTCAGTTCCCTGACCAGGAATTGAACCTGTGCCCCCTGCACTGGAAATGCAGAGTCTTAACCACCGGACCACCAGGGAAGTCCCAGCAGCAAGTCTTAAAGGATGAGCGAGAACTGGCTGAGGAACGGGAGGTGGGAAAGCAAACGAGGGGACCACACGAGCCAGGCCGCGACGTGACAGGCAGGCTGTGGGCAGGTGGCCTCAGCCCAGAATCACCGGCAGTTCTTGGGAGAAAGGCAGGGTTGGAACGAGAGCTCAGGAACTTTTCCTCCTGTTCTCGCTGCCAGGAATCCCGCGAGCACAGCCCCTACGTGGCCACAGAAGGAGGGCCCCTCTGTGAGCACGTGTTGCTCCCCGCCCCGCAAAGCCGCTCCTGTACATCCGAAAAGTCACCCAGACTGGCACCCGGCATCGGCCCAGGGAATGTTTTCTTTTTTCTGGCTACACCTCGCGGCATCTGGAACTTTCCTGACCAGGGACTGAACCCATGCCCCAGACCACCAGGGAAGTCCCCAAGGAAAGCTTTCTAAATAAAGCTGCACTGGGGCCACGTGCAGTGCTAAACGCTTTGCACACTTTCTCATCTTCTCCGACAACTTAGAGCAGGCCCTCATTATCGCAAGATTGTAAGGAGGAGTCAGACTGGTACCCAAGGCTGCACTGCCACGTACAGAGCTCACTGGATTCAAAGCTACTGGGTTCCAGAACCCAGGCTCCCAACCAGGCCTCCTGTCCCCACCTCTGGAACAACAGCGGCCTGGCTGGGGGGATGCTCATCTGTTGGGTTGAATTGTGGCCCCCCGGCCCCACCAGATTTAAATGTTGAAGTCCATCTCCCCAGCCCCTCCGAGTGTGACCTTATTTGGAAACAGCGTTGGTGCAGATGTGATCAGTTGAGTTAGGATGTGGTCCTTTTATAAGGTGGTGGTGTCCTAATAAAAGGGGGCTATTAGGGCACAGACACGTGGAGGGAAGGAGATCCAGCCAGTCCATCCGAAAGGAAATCAGTCCTGAATATGCATTGGCAGGACTGATGCTGAAGTTGAAACTCCAATAGTTTGCCCACCTGATACAAAGAGCTGACTCCTTAGAAAAGACCCTGATGCTGGGAAAGATTGAAGGCAGGAGGAGAAGAGGACGACAGAGGGTGAGATGATTGGATGGCATCACTGACTCAATGGACATGAGTTTGAGGGAACTCTGGGAGATGGTGAAGGACAGGGAGGCCTGGCGTGCTGCAGTCCGTGGGGTCTCAAAGAGTCGGACACGACTGAGTTACTGAACAACTGTGGTATTTTGGTCCAGCAGCCTTGGAAACTGATACATCACCCCCCGACCCCCTGCCCCGAGGCAGGCCCCTCCCTCAGCCCAGAGGTGGTGGGCTCAGCCTGGGAGCTTCCTTTCACAAAATCCCCGAGTCTTAAGTGTCCATGTTTAACCTGTAGCATGCTGGACACCTGCCTCTGGGAGGTTTCAAGGGGGACGCTGACCACACAAGATGCACAGGGCCCCCCCACACTGGCAGCAGGTGGGGTGGGAGGCGTGGCTGGGGCTGGGCCAGGTGGCAGCACACGGCAGGGCCCTGTCTCCACTGATCCAGGCCCCCTGACTCCGCAGAGGCCCCAGCTTGCCCTCTCCCTGCCCTCACCGCCCCACATCCAGACCTGTTCTTGACTCAAGGCCAGTTGTGATCTTTGCTCAGTTCTAGATTTGGGCTGGGAAACCCAAGATCCACTGGGGAGCTAGGGGGGCCTCAGACTCGGGGGTAGGGGGATGTCATCCATATATGGGGCCACAGAAGGGACTAGGCTCCTTCCCAGCATCTCCTAGGTGAGAAATACCAGGAACAAAGCGTGTGGGGACTTCTTCCTGCTGAGCAGCGCTAAGCTGCGGGGCTTTGATCAGGTGAGCAACGCTAACTGTATCTTTCTGGCCTCTCAATGGCTCAGGGTTTTGCAGTCTCAGCGCTACTGATGCTTTGGACTGGACCACTGTGAGCGGGACTTGTCTTGGGTGTGGTAGGATGGTTGGCAGCAGCCCTCCGGCGCTGGAGGCACTGCCTCCTCCCGCAGTGACATCGCCACGTGCCCCTGGGGAGCAAAATCACCCCCGCATGAAAACTGCTGTTCCCCCTCAAGCTGCCAAACTGGCAGCGAAGTCCTCTGAGCAGGGGATGATGTGCAATTTGGGTTCAGGCTCCAGAGTGCTGGGTGACCCCAGGAAGACCGCGCCACCTCTCCGGGCCTCGTGTTCACCCCGGCCAGAAGTCAGGGAGGACCCACAGGGCCATAGCCTTGAGAGAAGAAATCACCCCATCTCCCCTCGCCTGCTCGGGAAGCCCCAGCAGAGAACAGGAATGTGAGGGGGCACCCACCTCAGGAGACGGCATTTCTGGTCCAGGTTGCTAAGCCCACAGCTCCTTTATTCTCGGGCTGTAAACCAGACACAGCAAAACAAAAGCCGGATTCCAGCTCGATATCACCTCTGTAAAGCTGTTTCTGGATTCGTTTGTTTGTTCTTTAAGAAGGAAAATTCGTGGCTGGTCAGATTTCTAGTTGTACCATCCTGTGGGTACTCAAGAAAGGAGATTTTGATCCCAGGAAGGGTATTACAGGGCCCTGACAGCCCTGTAACTAGATGAAAAAAGATGAGAATGCTGAGCTCATAAAGCCACCAAGGTCCAGCCAACTGCTCCAAACAGGGCCACACCTGGCTGACATCCTGGCCAGGTCCCCACCTTCCCACAGGACTCTGAGGACCCAGGTAAGCAGAGGCGTGACCGACACGGCCCAGGGCTGCCTCTCTCTTGGGTCTGCTGATCCCTTCATCACCATCTTCCTGGGAGCCTCTGAAATGCAGATTCCCAGCACTGCCCAGATTCACGGAATGAGAATCTCTGGGGAATGGGGCCCACAAATCTGCCCTTTTAACCATCGCCCTTGTGGCTCAGTGGTAAAGAATCCATCTGCCAATGCGGGAGACGCGAGTTTGATCCCTGGGTCTGGAAGATCCCCTGGAGGAGAAAATGGCAACCGACCCCAGTATCCCTGCCTGGAGAATCCCATGGACAGAGGAGCCTGGCTGGCTACAGTCCATGGGGTCCCAGAGTCAGATGGCTGAGCACAACATACAACACACAGCTTGCCGTGTACCCATTCAGGCGCTAAGTGTAAGCACGCTCGCATCCTGGCGGCATTATTCACAACAGTCAAAACGTAGGAAACAAGCCAAATGTCCATCAACTGAGAGGAGGTCGATTAGATGCAGAGCAGCATGGAATCCTACCCAGCCGCGAAAAGGAACGGCACTCTGACCCAGGCAACAACGTGGACGAACCCTGAAAACAGGCTCAGTGAAACAAGTCAGACACGAAGAACCACAGATTGCAGGATCCCGTTTCCATGAACTGTCCAGAGCGGGCGAATCTATAGAGATGGAAAGTGGTTGTCTGGGGCCGGGAGGGGGCTGGGGAGATGCGTGGTGGTGTGGCTAAGGGCGGAGGGAAAGGCTCCCCGAATCCTCTCCCAAGTCACCCTCCACCAGGCTCAGGCCTCTAGGGTCATAGAGCCAGGAAGCATCCAGGTGGTGGGCGGTGGGCGTGCAGGGAGGCCCTGCCCCCGGGGCAGTGAGCAGACTGAAGACGCCCTGGCTCCCTAACAACACTCAGGGATTCTGCTCAGCATCTGTCACCTTATCCTTTATTTATCTTTCACAATAGCCTCACCCTCACAGGATCGCTCTAATCCTCTCAACAGCTCTAGAGCCTGGCAGAGCAGGTTATTAACATCCTGCCTTCTGATGAGAAAACAGAGACTAGGAAGCCCCTTGACTCCTGGAGACAGACCCCCAGGGGCACAGGGAGGTTGACAGTTGGGCTTTGAGGCTAATTATGGGATTATGCATATGGGCAGGTGACTTATATCCTGCAAATAAACAGGGAGGCTGGGGGGAGGGGCAGCAGACTGTGGGCTCCAAGGGGAGGTGGGGTGGGGTGGGGAGAAGGAAGCTCTTTGTTCTAGGAGCTTCTTTTTACAGCCTTGGGACTCCTGGGCTCCACCGCCCTCTCAGGCTGCCCTCCCCCACTTTGCAGTCATCAGGGGCACTCCCTGAAGGGTCTGGCATCAGAGTCTAGTCCCAACCCCCGATGCTAGGAGACTGAGCTCCTACTGGACTCTTCCCTGAACATATATGTGGCAGTGACCGACTGGGGACCCCCAGACAGGAAGCCCGGAAGCCAGAAGCGGGTGGGTAGGAGGTGGGCCAGGGTCTCATCTCTTGTGCCTGAAACCATCCTGACTGTCAGCCCTTGAGATAAACTGCTGCTGCTAAGTCACTTCAATCGTGTCCGACTCTGTGCGACCCCATAGACGGCAGCTCACCAGGCTCCTCTGTCCCTGGGATTCTCCAGGCAAGAACACTGGAGTGGGTTGCCATTTCCTTCTCTTAAATCCCGACCATGCACCAGGCACTGGGTAAGCACTGGGCGTCCAGGAACCCGTGGAGACGTCTATGTATGCATACTAAACCGCTTCAGTTGTGTCGGACTCTGAGAATCTATTGCCTGCCAGGCTCCTCTGTCCATGGGATGCTCCAGGCAAGAATACTGGAGCGGGTTGCCAAGCCTTCTTCCAGGGGATCTTCCCAACCCAGGGCTTGAACCCTCATCTCCTACGTCTCCTGCATTGGCAGGCGAGTTATTTACCACTAGCGTCGCCGGGGAAGCCCTGGAGACATCTAAGAAGGTACTGTGTTGAGAGAGCTGTGATGATGGTCCTGAATCAACCGTCAACCCAAATCAACCCCCTGGGGTCGGTGGGTGGGGCAGGCAAGACCACAGGCACCCGAATCTCCTCTTTACAAAGCCAAACCTTGCTCCAGCTTCCTCAGAATGCAGGCACCGGCCTCTGGTCCCCAGAGGACACCCTGCCCTGCCCCTGTCCACCTCTGCAAAGCCGGGGGAACACGGACTCCCTCAGCCCCAGGAGAACAACCGCCAGCTCCAAGCAAGGCTGTCCTGGGACCCCTCACGCCAACAGGTGATGGACGCCTAGGCCCACCTCTCCCCACTAGGACCGCCAACTGGTGGGCTTTCACAGCACGGCCTCCCTGCTGACCACCAAGGGCTGGGCTTCAGTAGTGTGACCTCTGGGTTGCTCCCCACTCCCTGGCCCGAGCACAGGAGCAGGTAGCTCCTCCATCACAGAGGGAAGAAAGAGCCCAGAAGCCCAGGCCAGGACAGACTGGCCTGGGAGCCCCTCTGTGGGGCTGGGTTGTGAGGAAGGGCCACAGCAAGGGGGCAACGGAAGCCGCTGGGTCAAGGGCAGGTTTGCTTCCCGAACAGAAGTCTCCTTAGCAGAGGCAGGGCGTTGTGCAGGCCACCTGGGCCAGCGGCACCTTTGCTGGGAAGCGGCTCCATGGCTGAGTTATGCTGGGGCTGCTCCCACACTCACTCTGCCAGGGGAGCTGAACAGCTGCCCCATCAATGAGGCTGGTCAAGCCTGCAGCCCCGAGCCCTCTCGGGGTCAATGATGCAGGCCTGGGGGGCCAGGGCCATAGACGAGCCCTGGGGGTCACCAAAGAGCCACGGAGGTCAGGGTGCAGGGCCTGGCCAGACTGGGAGGTTGCCCTTTTCTTCAATTTTGGCCTTGAGGCATGTGAGATCTTACTTCCCCAGCCAGAGATTGAACTCAGGCCCCTTGCATTGGAAGGTAAAGTCTTAACCACTGGACCACCAGAGAAGTCCCCCATTTTGCTTCTTGGACTCATGTGTCGTTACCTCCTGCCGGCCAGAGTCTTACTGGTCAGAGGAACGGAGCACTTGAGTGGTGCCTGGTTTTTGAGAGGTGCCCAGCCTGCCATGCGCTGTGGCTTCTCCCAAACTGCAGGCCAGGCAAGTGCATCCTTGTTTTATCTTAGTTACCTGAGCAGAGATCAAACTCCCACGCAGGGGAAGGGCGGAGTCTTAACCACTGGACTGCCAGGGAAGTTGCAGGCAAGTGCATTTTTGAACCCAGTGAGGAGGGAAGATGCTGGGGGCAGAAGCCTAGCATTCTCCCCCTGCAGGGCCCGGAGTCCGTGTTGAGCGCCCCGGGCCCACGCCGCTCAGACCACCCTCTTTATGTCTAAGCCGACAAAGAAGCAGCCCCGTCGGCAACGCCCAGCCCAGGACCTTCTCAGAGGCGCAGTCTGGCCTCCCTCTCCGCTGGCAGGGACAGAAAGGAGCCAGTGTTTGCCGTGTGTGGGCACACAGTGGGCTGTGCCCTGGACCAGAGCGTTTCCATCAGCGTCGGTTAATATCTCTCAGCCCCCAGTCCGGCTGGGAGCCAGGAGCAGCGCAGAGAGACGGCATCTTTGTCCCTGACAGCCCTGGGGATGAGCAGGAGCAACAGGGAGTGGCCTTGCTGGGAAGGAGGGCTCTCCTCTGGAGTTCCCTGGCCCTTCACGGATGGCCACTCTCATCAGCCAGTCCAGCAGCCCTGGGCATGTTCTCTCATGAATCCAGTAAGTCCCCTACACCGAACCTTCAAGGTGCGAACATTCAAAGATGCCAAGGTACACCTGGTTCCAGCAAGGACCTGGAGCCCGTGCGCTCAGCGCCAGGCGTGCGAGCCACTGCAGCCTGCCCTCCCTCCCCTCCTGCTGACGATCCTTCAGCTCCACCGTCTCCCACCTCCTCGCCCCCTCCAGTCAGTAACCTTTCTTGCTTGTTCACTCCTCGCCAGCCCCTGTATGCACTACTGTCCTTTTCAAGGTACTGTACTGTAAGATTAAAAAGGCTTTCTTTATTTTTTGTGTTTGTTTTTAAATATATTATTTGGGTGAAAGGCATTATAAACCTATTACAGTACAGTACCACACAGCCAGTGATGTTAATTGGGTACCTAGGCTAACTTTGTCGGACTTAGGCACAAAGTGGGCTTACGAACGTGCTCTTGGAATGGAACTCCTTAGTCGGTAGGGAGCTGATGGTAGATGACCTGTGTGTTAGTTGCTCAACCACGACCAGCTCTTTGCAGTCCCATGGACTAGTAGCCCTCCAGGCTCCTCTGTCCGTGGAATGTTCCAGGCAAGAATACTGGAGTGGGTAGCCATTCCCTTCTCCAGCGGATCTTCCCAACTCAGGGATCGAACCTGGGTCTCTCCCACACAGCAGTCAGGGTCTTTACCGTCTGAGCCATCAGGGAAGGCCAGAAGATGATAGTTCACAGCTATTAAACGCCTACTGCGTACCAGGATCTGGGGGAGCCCTGTGCCCATATCAGTGCACTCCCTGAAGACTCTTCAGGGAAGGGTTAGGGTTACTGTCCCCAGTTACAGAGGAGGCAGTTGAGGCTTTTGGAAGCGACCTGGCCAGAGCCACACAGCTGGTGGAAGGCAGAGCTCACCCCGCACGCCTGCTGTGTGCGTACGTCCTGCTCCCGCAGCCTTTAGGCGGGGCCTCCCAGCCCTCCCCTGCTTTCCCTGCGGTCTTTGAGGAAGGTTCCCCTTTTCCAAGGGGGAACAGAGGAAGAGAAATCAGGAGGCCGGTGCCACCCAGTCCCGCCATGCTCGCAGCCCGTGGGAACCCCCGAGGCAGGCCGGCAGCTCACGCTGGGTTGCCCGCCTGTGCTCCTCTAATCGTGGCTGTCGGGCTTCCTGAGTCCAGCTTTCCAGGATCAAGGGCAGCAAGTGCTCACTTTGCGTCTCTCTCTGCACGATGCGGGGCCGCCCCGACTCCTCTGACTGCTCCCCCAGCACACTCTGCCGCCTTGATGAGCCCTGGAGCTCAGGAGAAGCCGGCAGCAGCCACGGAGCAGAGGCAAGTGGCCGCTTTCAGGGTCCCCGTAGGCTAGAGCAGCATGATGCCTCTACCCAGGCACCGAGTGCCCTTGCTGCCCCCACCACGGTGCCCACCCCCAGCCAATGCTTGGATCCTCAACTGTCTACCCCAGAAAAACATCCTGGCTGGGACTTCCTTGCTGGTCCAGTGGTTAAAAATCCACCCTGCAATGCAGGGGACACAGGTTTGATCCCTGGCTGGGGAACTAAGAGGCTTCAGAACAACTGTGCCCGCGCGCTACAACTGCTGAGCCCTGGGGCCACAGCTAGAGGGAAGCCCGCGCTCTACAAAGACGATCCCACATAAGACCCGATGCAGCCAAAGATAAAAAAGTTTTTTAAAAGATTGAAACATCAAAAATAAAACCTTCCTTTAAAAGCAAGCAAACAAACAGAAAACACCCGGGCTGTGGGGGACAATGTGGTTCCTGCCCGCACCTCCAGCCTCCTCCCACCCCTTCCCTCTCCAGCCTGAGCCACGCTGGACTTTTCTAAGTTACCCAAGTGCATCACTACCCCTCTCACCCCAGGGCCTTTGCACACGCAAGTCCCTCTGGTTGAAATTCCCCCAAGAGCTCCTCTTCATCCCGTGTGTTTCAGCTCAAGCATCCTTTCTCAGGGAAGTCCTCCCTGACTCCGGGACAAGGTCAAGTTCCCTCTTACTCCCACAGCAGCACGCACTTCTTTGCAGCCCTTGCTGGCTACACACTCATACGTTTCATTACAAAAAAGCCATGGAAGGAAGACAGGGTCTTTTCTGCTCACAGGGTTTCCTGGCTCCTAGCACTATCCCCAGTGTGTTGTGGGTACTTGATAAATATTTATTGTCTCTTGTGTAAGTGGAGGTGGAGCTTGCCCTGCCCAGCTCATAATAGTGACAGGAAGACTAAGAGAGCAAACAGATACCCAAAGACTCGGCAAACCATGAACAGTCTGGTGACCCTAGGAACACATGCTCTATGGGGAGCAGATCCATTAAGGTGGGGAAGTTAAGTCATGAGTACATGGAACGTATGTGAATTTTTTCAGGGTGGATGAAAGGGCTCAGCTCACTTCCCCCTGGACCAGGGAAGCTTTTAGCTCTCTTTGGATCAATCTAGGGAGGCTTCCTGGAAGAAGGACGGTGGTTTCCTTGATGATGCAATCAATAGTATAACCAAGAGTTCAGAGGGTAGAGGAGGGGTCATTCCTGCCCCCACCAGGTGAGCGCAGAGCCCGGCCCTGCTCTGCAGCTTCCGGCCACAGCCCCCACCTACCTGCTCGTCCACTTTGTGGGCGATGACGGTGGCTCCTTCTTCCAGCTCCGCCACACTGATGGGCCGGACCCGGAGCGCCACCTGGGAAGGAAGGGCAGACCCCCAGGATTAGATGGAGAGGGCTGTGCTGGGCCCCCGAGAGAAGGATGAGAGGACCCCAGGATGCTTCCCTCGGACAAGCCCTGTGGGTTCCTCTCTGATCAGCCAGCCAGGCCCGGTTCATCTTGAGGAAAACTCGGTGGTTCAAGGTGACCATCCAGGGCGAGGGCATCAGGTCCACAGCATGCGGGCTGTGTCTGTCTATGAATTTCCCAGGAGCCTGTGCACCAGAGGAGAGCCCCAGAGGAGACAGCTGTCTGCTCCTCCCAGCTGCATCAGTCACACGCCCGAATTAAGCACCTGCAGCTCCCCTGGGCTTTGAACCTGGAGCCCTTGGCACCGGGGCAGCCTGTCTGTGCGTCTGTGAGTGACGCGCTGCACGTGGCGGCCGGGTGGTGGGGTGGAAGCCCAGGGAACCTCCCCTCCTCATGCTGACTACATCCCTACCCAAGGACAGCGCCGTCTGGGGCTCCCTCCTCTCTCGGTCTTCCGGCCAGAGAGAGACGGTGGGTCCCCATCCTGGGCATGGGTCTCTCCAAAAGGAGGGGGAGCTGTTCCTTCTGATCAAGGGGAAACACCTGCTGGGTGGGTGGGTGTAACCAGCCCTCCGCAGGCCCGGTAAGAAGCCTTCACTCTCAGAGACACTCCATTGTCAGGGTGCCCCCCTGCCTCCTCAGTCAAACTCCACGGATGGGAGGGGCGGCCTCTGTCTATACCTGCCAAGGCAAGCCATTTGCAAAGAGACGATTCTAAACTGCCAGACAGGATGTTCCAGAGCCCTGGGCTTGCTGGGGTTGCCTTATCCTCCAGTTACATCATCACCCACCCGCTGGTGGTGGAGGAGCTTCCCCAGATCTCAGAAGTTAGGGGCTGGGAGGGCGCATCGGCCTTGGGATCACTGACGGCCCCACCCCCGTCACTCTGAGCTGGCCCTGTTGGTAATCAGAAATCTGTCTTTGTCTCTAGCTGCTTCTTGGACCCCCACCCACACCTCCTCCTCCGCCCCAGGCCCCAGGGCCCTGGGGCTCCATCGCGCGGCTTCCAGCACTTCCGCCAGTAACCAGCCACCCTCAGTCCCGTGCCCGCTCCTCTGGCACGTGGGGACTCTCGCCCACCTATGGTCCCCAAAGCCCTCTAACCTCCTGACCCCACCAGTCCCGGGTACCCTCATTCACTGGGAAACCTCCACTTTCCTTTTCCGGAAGATGGGTCAGGCGGCCCTGCTCCTGTCTCTTTGGGATCAGAAAGCAGTCTGGCCGCAGGGTGTCCCCTGGTGGGAAGGTGTAAAGGGGGGTGGGACTGAAGCCTGGCCAACTTCTCAGGTCTTGGCAGGGTGGCCAGGATGCCTTCCTTCCTGATATCCACGACTTGGGAACGTTGCTCTGGACCGTCGCAGCCCCTGGTCTTAAGTGTCCTCTTAGTGGAAACGCCCGATACAGTCTGGGCGCCGCCGGCAAGGTCTGGGTTCTGGGGGCCGGAGATGGGGTCGAGGAGGAGGAGGAGGCTGACCGGGTCTCACCATGAGTTGCTGGTCCTTGGAGTCCCCGCTGTCCTTCATGCCTGCGACGGGCGGAAGGGCTCAGGCCGAGATCGCGAGCATGGCCGAGCCGCACGCCCACCGCCGCCCGGGCCGCGCGGCCGCTGCCTGACAACCTGAAACCAACAAGGCGCGCGCGGCCGAGGGCGCGGACCGGGGCGGGCGGGGCCTGGGGCGGGCCCCGACGGCGGCCCGCCCCTCCTCGCGCTGCCAACGGGAGGTGGCCAAGCCTGCGCCGCTTCCCGGCTAGCGTCGGCCTGGGCGACCCCCGGACCCTCCGCGCGGCTCTGCATCCGCCCCGCGGGCGCCCGCGCTCCCTGCCTTCCGCCCGCTCGGGCCACGCGCATCGGCTGCCCCGTCCGCCTGCCCGTCCGTCCGTCCGACTCAGCGTCTCCCGGGTGGCGGCGGGCAGCCTCATGTTTCCATGGGCGCTGCGGGCACCGTGGCTGAGGCTTGGATCGCCGGCGCGGTGTCTTCGCCGAGTGTCCGGTGACAGAGCAGCTGGGGAGGATGCCCGGGCTGCCCACCGGCGCACGTGCAGGGGAACGCCTGTATCACTTGGGTTGTCACAGAAGAGCCCCGTGAACTCACAGGACCTGATGGGTATACCCAGCGTCTAGGCCAAGACGGGTGGGTCTGTGTGCCTGCTGGCTCCTTGCCTGCTGTAAGACCCACAGTATCGTTGAGTCGCTAAGTCGTGTCGGACTCTTTTGCGACCCCATGGACTGTAACCCACCAGGCTCCTCTGTCCCTGAAAAATTTCAGGCAAAAGTACTGGAGTGGGTAGCCCTTCCCTTCTCCAGGAGATCTTCCCGACCCAGGGATCGAACCTGTGTCTACTGGCATCTCCTGCATTGCAGGTTTTGGTGGATTCTTTACTGCTAAGCCACCAGGGCAGACCAAGAGCCACCATACTGTGCAAGAAAGTGCAGGTCAGACGCTGCCGTCCCCGTCCTTGGTGGGAACAGCAGTGACTGCAGCTGCAGGGAGCACAGCGGAAAGATTGCTGGCCTCAGGAGGCCCCGGGAAAACAGGATTCTGGTCTCACCTCGCATCCAACCTGCTGAACCTCCTGGAGCCAGGTTTCCTGTGCCCCCTGGGCCTTGGTTTCCGGGGTGATGGTGAAGCTCCACCCGCTTCTGATGGAAGAAGCCCCCATCTTTCCTGTCTCCTCCTGAAGTTGAGCCTGGCAGCACCCCCGCAATGACTGGGCGAGGGGCGTCCAGTGAGGCTCCCTTTAAGGAGCTGGGTAAGGAAGAGCCGCTCATACCCCGGGACGGTCTCAGACGGCCTGGCACACATCCAGAACGTGATGCCAGCCTGTGCCCTGGGACTGGCTTCCCTGGCTGCCCCTGAGGAGCTTGTGTTCGGTACAGTTATTAATAAACAGTATCAGGAACCTGCCCGTGGCCTTGGGGTCGGTAAACAGATAAACCAAGGATAGCCTGGTGGAAACCAAACACCCCTGCAGGGGCTCCCGAGGTTTCGGCCGGCTCTCTGGCCCCGGCTGCTCCCGGGACTGCGCACAGCACTTGGCCGGTTTGCAAGTGGGTGAGCGGCCCTGAGAAGCAGGTACGTTTGAAGATGAATCATCTGGATCAAAAACACTTTCCAGGGGATTCCCTGGTGGTCCAGCGGCTAGGACTCTGTGCTTTCATTGCCGAGGGCCACGTTCAATCCCTGCTTGGGGAACAAAGAGCATGGCGAGGGTAAAAAAAAAAAAAAAAAATCCCACCCAGGATGGCCCCTGCTGGTCAAAAGAAGAGGAGCTTCTGAGCAGGCAGTCCCAGCCCATCTTACTTGCATCCTGACTCATCACGAAGTCCTCTCTATTCTCAGACATTCGCTGCTTGACTCTGGTATTTCTGTCAGCGACACCGCTGTCTTTGGGAGCCCTGCACATCTAAGTCGTCTTTGAGTTCCCCTTTCCTCTCATCCTCTCCGTTCGTTTTCTTTATGTACATACATATTTTAAAATGTGTTTCGTTTTGGCTGTGCTCGGTCTTCATCGCCCCGCGCAGGCTTTCTCTAGTCGCTTCGAGTGGGGGACACCCTGCGCTGCGGTGCTCAGGTTTCTCCTCTCGTTGAGGGACACAGACGCCACGTGCCGCGGCTCGGCAGTTGCGGCTCCCGGGCTCTAGACACAGGCTCAGTAGTTGTGATGCCTCGGCTTAGTTGCTCCACAGCATGTGGGATCTTCCCGGGGCAGGGATAGAACCCGTGTCCCCGGCACTGGCAGGCAGATTCTTATCCACGATACAACCAGGGAAGTCCTCTTCTCTCTCTCTTTCGACTACACCGTGTGGCACGCGGGATCTTAGTCCGCTGACCAGGAATCAAGCCTGGGCCCTTGGCAGCGGAAGCACCGAATCCTAACCCAAACTCGACTCTGATCCTGGCGGTTCTACTTTGGCAAGTGCGTCTCCTCCTTGTCATCCCCTGGCTGCACGCCCTAGGCTCCAGCTTTTACCTCTTCTCACCTGGACGGCATCACGGCCTCCTGGGGCCCCTGCCTGCTGTCTCCCTGACTTTTCAAAGCTATGCTCCGACCTGGAAGCAGAAGCAGGCCTCTGTTTCTGGGAGGCAGAGAACAGCCCTAAGTGGGCCCCTAGCAGCCCCCCTTTGCCTCCCCTGGGGCCAGTGTCATCTCAGGGGCCTCTGGACCCTGGGGAAGCACTGGGTTTCTAACAAAGGGCAAGGAGACCCTTCTTCAGAGTTCCGCCCTGGGGCCCACAGAACCCAGTTGCCCTGCAGAAGGGACTGTGGGGCCGTGACCCCCTAGAGCGCCCAAGGCCGCCATGGCGGCAGCTGTGCATCGTTGGCCAGCGGCATCGTAACCGATCAGGTCAGCAGAGAGGAAAACACAGGTCTGGGAGGACGCAGACTCTCCCCCGGGTGTGCATGGACCCGGGGTTGGGGGGCCTTAACTGCCGTGGACACACCAGTCCGGCTGCTGCTTCTGCCACCCTCCCGTCCTGCTTGGATGGGTCCCCACACCCAGGCCCCGTCATCCACGTTCCACGCCCACGTGGCAGGTCTTTCCAGTGGCGTCTGGGTCTCCAGTGATGCATCATGGTTTTGTCTTGCTTCCCATCGGGGAAGACTAGGCAACAGGCTCCAGAGGAGGCTGAGGAACAAGAAGGCGGATGATCATCGGTGAGGATGGGCGGTGATGGGTGTCGCAGTCTCAGAGCCCACGACGCCCTTTACCACTTGGTGTCTGCGGGGACCGCCTCTCTGTTTCCACACCCGATCCTCAAATGCCATTTGGCACCATGGCATGTCTGCACCACAGTGAAGGGCTTGAGACTCCAGAGGTGGCCCATCCTGGCCAGCACCAGCCAAAGGCCCAAATTCTGGTACGGTGGGGGAATACTCTCCCTGGGAGTTCATCAGCCGAACATCTCACACAGTGGTCCGTCAGTGTGCCCGGGGCCAATGCAGGGAGCTCTGACTTTCTCCAGGAGGTTTCACTGGATCAACTGTTTTCCGTGAGGGCTTCTTGACCTCCGCGCTGCTGACGTCTCGGCCGGGATGATTCACTGTGGTGTCGACTGTCTTGTGCACCCCGGAATATTTAGCAGCACCTGTGGCTTCTATCCACGGGATGCTAGTAGAGCCCTGCGAGTGGTTATGTCAGTCTGAAATGTCCCCAGGACTCCCCTGGTGGTCCCGTGGTTACGAATCCGCCTTCCGATGCAGGGGGACACGGGTCTGACCTGTCCAGGAAGATTTCACATGCTGCGGGGCAACGGAGCCTGTGCACCACCAACCGCTGAGCCGAGTGCCCAGAGGCCGTGCTCCTCGCCGAGAGGAGCCACCGCAATGAGAAGCCTAGGCTCTGCTGCTGGAGAGGAGCCCCTGCCCTCAGCAACTGGAGAAAGCCTGTGCTCAGCCACGAAGACCCGGCGCGGCCAAAAATAATCAGCTAATTAAAAAAATCAAAATGTCCCCAGATATCACCAAGTGTCCCACGGAAGGCAAAATCCCCCCCCCTTGCCCCACCACTGAAACTGCTGGCCTTTGTCAGGCAGTTCTGGGGCTCCCTGCGTCCTCCCGCAGTTAGGGGCCCATCACAGGAGACCCCACAAAGCAGGATATGGGGTGTGTCAGCAGCCCCTCCCTGGATGCAGGTGGGCCGGCTCCTTCCTCTTCCTGGGAGAACGAGGCATGGGGTGCGTAAGGGATAGGCTCTGGGGTCCCCTCTGTGCCACTGCTCCCACGAGACTCGGGCAGCCCCCTCCCTCGGGGTCTTGCTCGGCAGGCACGTAGTGACTTGGGGTTGAAGGTGCTTGATATCACCCCTTCTGGGGCTATTGCAAAGACCAAGTGCTCAATCCATACGGCCCTTGATGACTGTTTTATCATGGCAACTGTATTTTTTTCCCCTCTTTGGGCACAAGGGGTGGCTGACCCTGGGTCCTTCGCCAGTGAGATCCTCAACACAGGCGGTTTCTAAAAGGGCACTTCCGGTCACCTTCGGGACCAGCGGCCACTTTAGACTGAACGGTGGCCTGGAACTCCTGGCGCAGGCCGGCTTCTGAATGGCTCTCTGGTCCTACCGTCTCTGGTCACTGAGCGCTCTGTGTTGCCGCGGTTTCAGGGCAGCCCACCGCCCCTGNGAGTGGCCCCCCTGCTCTGCCCCGCCCACTCAGATCATGCAGCTGCTGATGAGGGGGAACCGGCAGAGGACCCAGGAGCCCACAGCCGCCAACCAGACGTCCTCGCGCTCCCACGCCGTGCTCCAGGTGGCCGTGCGCCAGCGCAGCCGGGTCAGGGACGTCCTGCAGGAGGTGCGGCAGGGCCGCCTCTTCATGATCGACCTGGCTGGCTCTGAGCGGGCCTCCCAGGTGAGGCCGGCTGCTCCTGGGGCTGGGGGCAGAGCTTGGGGGTGCGGGCAGGGAGGCTGGCCCACCCCGCTCCCCAAGGGGTACAGTGGGGGCTGTCTCAGGGAGGGCGGGAGTAGGGGGTGCTCTGGAGGGGCCGGCACTGAGGGATGTCACAGAGGACAGAAAGGGTGGGCTGGGCTGGGATACCCCAGGGAGACCCCTGCACTCCCCCCGCCAAAGGGCTGTTTGTGGGAAGGGGCCTGGGAGTGTGAGGGTCTCTCCAGGGAAGGAGACAGTGCGTGTCCCAGAGGACGTGGGGAAACAGCCAGGAGAATGAATGGGCCTTGTGAGGAGCTGGAGCCTGGGGGAAATGATGACCCCTGATGGGGGAGACCCTGGGCAGAGCCCAGGAGGGCACCCTGCCCACCACATCAGGGAGAGAAAAGGGCCAGCCACCCACTTGTCAGTGTTCATTCCCCCTCATTGCCGTTTGCCCAGCCCTGCCACCCAAGCCTGGGCCCAGGCCCCCTCTTGTGGGCAAATTCAGAAGTTTCGTGGTCGCCAGAATCCATGGGCATCTCAGCATCAGCACTGAGGCAAACGCAAGCACCAGGGAAAAGTAACAAGGGATTCGTGTTGGAACATGTGGGGTTGGTTTCAACAGGGTGGAGTGCGAGAAACACGTTCTCTTTTCATAAAGGCCTGAGGGCTTCCTGGAGGAAGGGGGCAGGGAGCAGCCAGCGGGGAGAGGGTGTGCCCTGCAGCCACCCGGTCCCACCTTCACCAGGCTGGACAGAGACGTCTCCCGAGGGTGGCAGAGCCTCCTGGGACTTGGTCCTGTCCTGCTCTCACATCCATTCACACACAAATTCATGCATTTCCTAATGCACAGGCTTCCTTTTTTTTTNTAGACGGACCTTTGTTGGCAAAGTAATGTCTCTGCTTTTGAATATCCTATCTAGGTTGGTCATAACTTGCAATCACTATCTGTAGTGATTTTGGAGTCCAAAAAAAAAAAGTCTGTCACTATTTCCACTTTTTCCCCATCTACTTCCCATGAAGTGATGAGACCAGATGCCATGATCTTAGTTTTCTGAATGTTGAACTTTAAGCCAACTTTTTTACTCTCTTCTTTCACTTTTATCAAGAGGCTTTTTAGTTCCTCTTCACTTTCTGCCATAAGGGTTGTGTCATCTGCTATCTAAGGTTATTGATATTTCTCCTGGCAATCTTGATTCCAGCTTGTGCTTCTTCCAGCCCAGCATTTCTCATGATGTACTCTGCATATAAGTTAAATAAGCAGGGTGACAATACACAGCCTTGACATACTCCTTTTCCTATTTGGAACCAGTCTGTTGTTCCATGTCAGGTTCTAACTGTTGATTCCGGACCTGCATAGAGGTTTCTCAAAGGGCAGGTTAGGTGGTCTGCTATTTCCATCTCTTTCAGAATTTTCCACAGTTGATTGTGAACCACACAGTCAAAGGCTTTGGCATGGTCAATAAAGAAAAATTAAATATTTTCTGGAACTCTCTTGCTTTTTTTTGATGATCCAGCAGATGTTGGCAGTTTAATCTCTGGTTCCTCTGCCTTTTTTAAAACCAGGTTGAACATCTGGAAGTTCGTGGTTCACATACTGCTGAAGCCTGGCTTGGATAATTTTGAGCATTACTTTAAGTGAGTCAGATGAGTGCAACTGTACAGTAGTTTGAGCATTCTTTGCCATTGGCTTTCTTTGGGATTGGAATGAAAACTGACCTTTTCCAGTCCTGTAGCCACTGGTGAGATTTCCAAATTTGCTGACATATTGAGTGCAACACTTTAACAGCACCATCTTTCAGGATTTGAAATAGTTCACCTGGAATTCCATCACTTACATTGGCTTTGTTCGTAGTAACACTTTCTAAGGCCTGTATACATTCAGAAAAAAACAAGACCGGTAGCTGACTGTGGCTGAGATCATGAACCCCTTATTGCAAACTACAGACTCAAATTGAAGAAAGTAGGGAAAACCACTTGTCTATTCAGGTATGGCTTAGATAAAATCCCTGTGATTATACAGTGAAGGTGACCAATAGATTCAGGAGCTGAGATCTGATAGACAGAGTGCCTGAAGAACTTTGGATGGAGGTTTGTAACGTGTACAGGAGGCAGTGACTAAANGAGAGAGATAGAGCTGTCTCTTATACACATCTAGATGTGTATAAGAGACAGGGCTTAGATAAAATCCCTGTGATTATACAGTGAAGGTGACCAATAGATTCAGGAGATTAGATCTGATAGACAGAGTGCCTGAAGAACTTTGGATGGAGGTTTGTAACGTGTACAGGAGGCAGTGACTAAAACCATCCCAAAGAAAATGAAATGCAAGAAGGCAAAACAATTGTCTGATGAGGGCTTACAAATAGATGAGAAAATGCAAGAGGGCATCAGAGGGAAGAAACACTGAAACCATACTCACAGAAAACTAATTAATCTAATCACACTATGACCACAGCCTTGTCTAACTCAATGAATCTAAGCCATGCCCTCAGGGAAACCCAAGACGGGTGGGTCATGGTGGAGAGGTCTGACAGAATGTGGTCCACTGGAGAAGGGAATGGCAAACCACTTCAGTATTCTTGCCTTGAGAACACCATGAACAGTATGAAAAGGCAAAATGATAGGACACTGAAGGAGGTACTCCCCAGGTCAGTCGGTGCCCAATATGCTACTGGAGGTCAGTGGAAAAATAACTCCAGAAAGAATGAAGGGATGGAGTCAAAGCAAAAACAATACCCAGCTGTGGATGTGACTGGTGATAGAAGCAAGGTCGGATGTGGTAAAGAGCAATATTGCATTGGAAACTGGAATGTCAGGTCCATGAATCAAGGCAAATTGGAAGTGGTCAAAAAAGAGATGGCAAGAGTAACGTGGACATTCTAAGAATCAGCGAACTGAAATGGACTGGAATGGGTGAATTTAACTCAGATGACCATTATATCTACTACTGAGGGCAGAAATCCCTCAGAAGAAATGGAGTAGCCATCATGGTCAACAAGAGTCCAAAATGCAGTAATGGATGGAATCTCAAAAAGGAAAGAATGATCTCTGTTCATTTCCAAGGCAAATCATTCAATATCACAGTGATCCAAGTCTATGTCCCAGCCAGTAATGCTGAAGAAGCTGAAGTTGAACGGTTCTATGAAGACCTACAAGACCTTCTAGAACTAAGACTCAAAAAAGATGTCCTTTTCATTATAGGGGACTGGAATGCAAAAGTAGGAAGTCAAGAAACACCTGGAGTAACAGGAAAATTTGGCCTTGGAATGCGGAATGAAACAGGGGAAAGACTAATAGAGTTTTGCCAAGAAAATGCACTGGTCATAGCAAACACCCTCTTCCAACAACACAAGAGAAGACTCTACACATGGACATCACCAGATGGTCAACACCGAAATCAGATTGATTATATTCTTTGCAGCCAAAGATGGAGAAG
>SJYX01007226.1:386085-428269 GCA_006410675.1 Oreotragus oreotragus | reverse complement strand
TATGCAGGTCAGGAAGCAACAGTTAGAACTGGACATGGAACAACAGACTGGTTCCAAATAGGAAAAGGAGTACGTCAAGGCTGTATATTGTCACCCTGCTTATTTAGCTTATATGCAGAGTACATCATGAGAAATGCTGGACTGGAAGAAACACAAGCTAGAATAAAGATTGCCAGGTGAAATAACAATAACCTCAGATATGCAGATGACACCACCCTTATGGCAGAAAGTGAAGAGGAACTAAAGAGCCTCTTGATGAAAGTGAAATAGGAGAATGAAAACATTGGCTTAAAGCTCCACATTCAGAAAATGAAGATCATGGTATCTGGCCCCATGACTTCATGGGAAATAGATGGGGAAACAGTGGAAACAGTGTCAGACTTTATTTTGGGGGGCTCCAAAATCACTGCAGATGGTAAGTGCAGCCATGAAATTAAAAGATACTTACTCCTTGGAAGAAAAGTTATGACCAATCTAGATAGCATATTCAAAATCAGAAACATTAGTTTGCCGACTAAGGTCATCTAGTCAAGGCCACGGTTTTCCCAATAGTCATGTATGGATGTGAGAGCTGGACTGTGAAGAAGGCTGAGCGCTGAAGAATTGATGCGTTTGAACCGTGGTGTTGGAGAAGACTCTCGAGAGTCCCTTGGACTGCAAGAAGATCCAACCAGCCCATTCTGAAGGAGATCAGTCCTGGGTGTTCTTTGGAAGGAATGATGCTAAAGCTGAAACTCCAGTACTTAGGCCACCTCATGCGAAGAGTTGACTCATTGGAAAAGACTCTGATGCTGGGAGGGATTGGGGGCAGGAGGAGAAGGGGACGACAGAGAATGAGATGGCTGGATGGCATCACTGACTCCATGGACGTGGGTCTGTGTGAACTCCGGGAGTTGGTGATGGACAGGGAGGCCTGGCGTGCTGCGATTCATGGGGTCGCAAATAGCCGGACACGATTGAATGACTGAACTGAACTGAACTGAGAGAAAGGGAAAGATATACCAAACTGAATGCAAAGTTCCAGAGAAGAGCAAGGAAAGATAAAGTCTTCTTCAGCGAACAATGCAAAGAAATATAGGGGGAAAATAGAATGGGAAAGACCAGAGATCCTTTCAAAAACATAAAAGTTATCAAGGGAACATTTTATGCAATAATGGACACAATAAAGGACAGAAATTGCATAGACCTAACAGCAGGAGATATTAAGAAGATGTGGCATGAATACACAGAAGAACTGTACCAAAAAATATCTTAATGACCTGGCTAATCATAGCTGTGTGGTCATTCACCGAGAACCAGATGTCATGGATTGTTAAGTCAGGTGGGATTTAGGAAGTATTTCTATGAACAAGGCTAGAGGAGGTGATGGAATTTAAGATGAGCTATTTCAAATTCTAAAAGATTGTGCTGTCAAAATGCTTCACTCAATATGCCAGCAAATTTGGATAACCCAGCAGTGACCACTTGACTGGACAAATGCAGTTTTCATCCCAATTCCAAAGAAGAGCAATGCTGAAGAATGTTCCAACTATTGTAAAATTGCCCTCATGTCACATGCTGATAAGAAAATGCTCAAAATCCTTCAAGCCAGCCACAGCGTTCAGCAGTACATGAACCAAGAACTTCCAGATGTACAAGCTGGATTTAGAAAAGGCATAGGACCCAGAGAGCAAATCACAACATCTGTTGGATCAGAAAAACAACATAAGAATTCCAGAAAAACATCTACTTCTACTTCGTGGACTACATTAAAGCCTTTTACTGTGTGGATCACAACAAACTTGGAAAATTCTTAAAGAATTGGGAATACCAGATCACCTTACCTGCCTCCTGAGATACGTATGTAGGCCAAGAAACAACAGTTAGAACTGTACATGAAAAAACACACTGCTTCAAAATTGGAGAAAGAGTGTGTCAAGGCTGTATATTGCCACCTGGTTTATTTAACTAAATGCAGAGTACATCATGTGAAATGCCAGGCTGGATAAGTCACAAGCTGGAATCAAGATTGTCGGACTACATGCACTCTAGTTCTTTCTAGTACTACAATACCCAGAACTAACCTAAATGTCCATCACTGGAGGAATGGATAAAGAAAGGATTGAAATAATGCCTTTTTTCAATGACATGGATGGAAATTGAAACTGTCATAATGAGTGAAATACATCAAACAGACAAAGACATATCATATGATATCACCTATATCTGGAATCTAAAAGATGGTACAAATGAATTTATTTTCAAAACAGAAATGGAATCACAGATGCAGAAAAAAGTTATTGTTACCAAAATGAAAATGGGGGAGGGGAGAGCTAAATTGGGAGATTGGTATTGACATATACACACTGCTGTATATAAAATAGATAGCTAATAAGAACCTACAGTATACCACAGGGAACTCTAACAAATTCTCTGTAATGACCATATGAGAATGGACTCTAATAAAAGAGTAGATGTATGTATAACAGATTCAGTTTGCTGTAAAGCAGAAACTAACACAATGTTGTGAATCAACTATGCTTCAGTAAAAATTAATTTAAGATAAAAGAACAAAGCAAAGCCTCTGAGAAACTACCCATGCTAACATTCCTTAAACAGGCACGGCATGTCACAGTATAATAAGAAGAATGAAGGATAATTACATTAATTGTGAGAACTGACATAAAATATATACACACAAAAAAATGCCACCTTCCCTCAATGTGTGTTCTACATTATTTGGTAAGTATAAACTTTTTCAAGTAAATGTAATTATTCTTATAACTGTAATAATTATAATAATTATAATAACTGTAATAATTCTTATAATTATTCTTATAACATTTTGTTTCTGCTTTTTATTTTTCCTGTTATTTCTATACTAAGTTCCTTTTCCTTCTTTTTCTAGGTTAATTTAAAAATAGGATTGTATTGTAATTATTCAATTACTTGAATTTTAAGCCATATCTTTGCTTTATTTTCAGTGCTTGATCGAGGTATTATAATATGCATCATTAACCTATCAAGTTTATGTGAAGTTAATATTTTACTACCTCACATAAAATGCAAGAACGTTTTAATAGTATAACTCAATTTACTGCCCTGTCCTTTGTATAGTTATTGTCACATATATTATATTGACATATATTTTAAAAGCACAATACAGTATAAAGATTTTAATGATTTTCTATCCCACATCCATTCCTCTTTATTTCTTCCAGGAGATCTGAGTCTCCACATCACATTATTATCAGCTGAAAAACTGATTTTGGCTTATTTTCCAGTGTACAGATCTGCTGATTATTGATTCTTACAGTTAAGAGTTATATAAAAATGTTTTTATTTCACCTTTATCTTTGAAATATGATTTTCCTGGATATATAATTCAGGGTTGATTATTTTTCCTTTCATTTCACCACTTTGCAGATTTCATTTTTTGACTCTAGTTTCTATCATTTTCACAGAAGAAAGTTTCACTAGTATAGTTGCTCCCTCTAGGTAATACGGTATATTTTTTCTTGGCTTTCTGGAAGTATATATAGAAGATTTGTATCTATTTTTTTTTCACTTATTTTCAAAAATTTGATAATCTTAAGTGTGTTTTTTTTTCTTTGCTTTATTCTTGTTTAAAGTGAGATGAGTTTGTTAGATCTGTCATTTATTTTAAAATTTATTTTAAAATTCAGTTCAATCACTCAGTCATGTCCAACTATTTGCAACCCCTTGGACTGCAACACGCCAGGATTCCCTGTTCATCACCAACTCATGTTCATAGAGTCAGTGATGCCATTCAGTGATCTCAACTTATGTCATCCCCTTCTCCTCATGCCCTCAATCTATCCCAGCATCAGGGTCTTTTCAAATTAGTCAGTTCTACACATCAGGTGGCCAAAGTATTGGAGTTTCAGCTTCAACATCAGTCCTTCCAATGAATATTCACGACTGATTTTCTTTAGGGTGGACAGGTGGGGCCTCTGTGCTGTTCATGGGACTTGCAAGAGTCTTCTCCAAAACCACAGTTCAAAAGCATCAATTCTTCAGTGCTCAGATTTCTTTATACTGCAATTCTCACATCCATACATGACAACCGGAAAAAGAATAGCTTTGATAAAATGGACCTTTGTTGGCAAAGAATGTCTCTGCTTTTTAATATACTGTCTAGGATGGTCACAGCTTTTCTACCAAGAAGCAAGTGTCTTTTAATTTCATTGCTGGACTCACCATATGCAGTGATTTTGGAGCCCCCAGAAATAAAGTCTCACTGTTTCCATTGTTTCCCCATCTATTTGCCATGAAGTGATGGGACCGGATGCCATGATCTTGGTTTTCTGAGTGTTGAACTTTAAACCAATTTTTTCACTCTTCTCTTTCAATTTCATCAAGAGCCTCTTTAGTTCTTCTTCACTTTCTGCCATAAGGGTGGTGTCACCTTCATATCTGAGGATATTGATATTTCTCCTGGCAATTTTGATTCTACCTTATTCTTCATCCAGACCAGCATTTCACATGATGTATTCTGCATATAAGTTAAATTAGCAGGTGACAATATACAACCTTGACATATTCCTTTTCCTATTTGGAACCAGTCTGTTGTTCCATGTCCAGTTCTAACTGTTGCTTCCTGACCTGCATACAGGTTTCTCAGGAGGCAGGTGAGGTGGTCTGGTATTCTCATCACTTTCAGAATTTTCCACAGTTTATTGTAATCCACACAGTCAAAGGCTTTGGCATAGTCAATAAAGCAAAAGTAAATGTTTTCTGGAACTCTCTTGCTTTTTCAATGATCCAACAGATGTTGAAAATTTGATTTCTGGTTTCTCTGACTTTTATAATCCCAGCTTGAACATCTGGATGTTTGCAGTTCACATACTGTTGAAGCCTGGCTTGGAGAATTTTGTGCCTTACTTTGCTAGTGTGTGAGATGATTGCAGTTGTGCAGTAGTTTGAGAATTCTTTAAAATTGCCTTTCTTTGTGATTGGAATGAAAACTGACCTTTACAGTCCTATGGCCACTGCTGAGTTTTCCAAATTTGCTGGCATATTGAGTGCAGCATTCGAACAGCATCATCACTTAGGATTCAAAATATCTCAGCTGGAATTCCATCACCTCCACTAGCTTTGTTTGTAATAATGCTTCCTAACATTCACTTGGCTTCACATTTCAGGATGTCTGGCTCTAGGTGAGTGATCACACCATCGTGGTTATTTGGGTCGTGAAGATCTTGTTTGTATAATTCTTCTGTGTATTCTAACACCTCTTCTTAATATCTTCTGCTTTTGTTAGGTCCATACAATTTCTGGCCTTTATTGTGCCCATCTCTCAATGATAAAGTCCGTTGGCATCTCTAATTTTCTTGAAGAGATCTCTAGTCTTTCCCATTCTATTGTTTTTCTCTATTTCTTATCATTGGCCACTGGGGAAGGCTTTCTTATCTCTCCTTGTTATTCTTTGGAACTCTGCATTCAAATGTGTATATCTTTCCTTGTCTTTTTTACTTTTTTTGCATCTTTTCTTTCCTCAACTATTTGTAAGGATTCCTTAGACAATCATTTTGCCTTTTTGCATTTCTTTTTACTTGGGGATGTTCTTGATCACTGCCTCCTATACAATGTCATGAACTCCCATCCATAGTTCTTCAGGCATTCTGTCTATCAGATCTAATCTCTTAAATCTCTTTGTCACTTCCACTGTGTAACCGTATTTGATTTAGTTCACACCTGAATGGTCTAGTGGTTTTCCCTACTTTCTTCAATTTCTGTTTGTATTTTCCAGTAAGAAGTTCATGATCTGAGCCACAGTCAGCTCCTGACCTTGTTTTTTTCTGACTGTCTAGAGGATCTCCATCTTTGGTTGCAATGAATATAATCAATCTGATTTAGGTATTGACCATCTGTTGATGTACATGTATAGAGTCTTCTCTTGTGTTGTTGAAAGTGGGTATTTGATATGACCAGTGTTCTCTTGGCAAAATTCTGTTAGCCTTGGACATGCTTCATTTTGTACTTCAAGGCCAAATTTGCCTGTTACTCCAGATATTTCTTGACTTCCTACTTTTGTATTCCAGTCCCCTATAATGAAAAGGACATCTTTTTTCAGTGTTAGTTCTAGAAGGTCTTGTAGGTCTTCATAGAACCATTCAACTTCACCTTCTTTAACATTACTGGTTGGGGCATAGACTTGGATTACTGTGATATTAAATGGTTTGGAAAAGATCAGAGTTCATTCTGTTGTTTTTGAGTTTGCATCCAATATTGCATTTTGGACTCTTTTGTTAACTAAGCTGGCTACTCCATTTCTCCTAAGGATTTCTTGCCCACAGTAGTAGATATAAGGGTCATCTGAGTTAAATTCACCCATTACAGTCCATTTTAGTTTGTTGATTCCTAAAATGCCAATGTTCACTCTTGCCATCTCCTGTTGGGCCACCTCCAATTTGCCTTGATTCATGGATCTAACATTTCAGCTTTCTATGCAATATTGGTCTTTATAGTATTGGACTTTACTTCCATCACCAGTCACATCCACAACTGGGTGTTGTTTTTGCTTTGGCTCCATCTCTTCATTCTTTCTGGAATTCTTTCTCCACTGATCTCCAGTAGCATATATGGCACCTACCAACCCGGAGAGTTCATCTTTCAGTGTCCTATCTTTTTGTCTTTTCATACTGTTGATGGGGTTCTCAAGGCAAGAATACTAAAGTGGTTTGCCATTCCCTTCTCCAGTGGACCATGTTTTGTCAAAAGTCCCCACCATAACCTGTCCATCCATCCTGGATGGACCTATACAGCCCTACACCATGCAGATTTCAGGGGCAGATGAAGTTGGTGTATTTGCGAATAAAAACTGTCATCAGAGAATGTAATTGAAAAATTATGAAGTTAATATAATGACATATTGGATAATATCAAACCCTCGAATATGCAAACACACAAATGAGTTTGTGTATGTATATATGTATGGGTTTCCCTGATGGCTCAGAGGGTACAGAATCAGCCTGAAATGCAGGACACCTTAGTTCAATTCCTGGTTTGGGGATCCCCTAGAGAAGAAATGGCTACCCTCTCTAATATTGACTTTGGGAAATACTTACCTATTGTTTCTTAAAATATTCATTTGCTCAATTTTCTCCCTCCTATCCTTCTAGGTCTCACACGCGTGCCCTCCCCACCCCCACACACACACATTATATATATCAAAGTGTTAATCACTCAGTCATGTCTGTTTGTGACTCCATTGACTATAGCCTACCAGGCTTCTCTGTCCATGGAATTCCCCAGACAAGAATACTAAAGTGGGTAGCCATTCCCTTCTCTAGGGGATTTTTGACCCTGGGATTGAACCAAGGTATCCTGTTTTGTGGCCTGGTTCCTTACTCTCTGAGCCACCAAGGAAGCCCATTCATATGCATGTACACACACATATTTGTGTGTATATATATATTAGAGGGTTTGATATTGTCCAACATGTCACTGTAATTATCTTCATAATTTTTCAATTTTATTCTCTGATGACAATTTTTATTCTCAAATGCACCAGCCCTGTCATCTGCCCTTGCAACCTGATGGTAAGCCCATCTAATAAATTTGTCATTTTAGTTATTATAGACTTTAGTTTTAGAAATCTGTTTGCCTAAATATTTGTATTTTTCCTGTCATAATATTCTACATCTGTTTATTATGACCATATTTATTTTTAAGTAGTTGAATATGCATCTAATGATTACTCTAAAATCTTTGTCTTGCAATTCCAAAATTTGAATAATCTCTAGGGTGTTTTCTATTAAGCTTCTACACCCTTTTCTAATTTTTATATAGTTTTTGTTTGTTTGTTTGTTTGTGTTTGTTCTTTTTTCACCATAATACTGTGAATAGTGATATATTTAGTTACCTCTCCCTGAAGTGTGTGAATTTTGTCCTAGTATAAAGTCATCTTGGCTGGACTTAAGCTGAAAACTCAGTTTTCCCAGCAATGGGCAAGAGCTGAAATTTTCACTCAGTTCAAAATATTGTTGTCCATTAGCTCCTTTTATTCTCCCCTATAAATTCAATTTATGATCAGCCAAGATTTGAATGAGAGTTTATATACATGTTTAGGCTTATTCATCTGCAGCTCTTTTCTTTATGTAATTTTCGTCTTCACCTTTCTGCAGCTTTGGCAACCCCAAACTGCAGGATCTTGCTACTTCAACAAGGAAATTATAGCATTCTACTGGAGCTCCCAGCTCCCTTCTCTGATACCTGTAATTTAGAGAGTACTCTCAAGTAAAAATTCATATATATACGATCTCAGTTATCTTCTCCCATGGTATATTTCTGTAGTTTATGCCTGTTTATTTAATTTTCTCACAAAATTACAAATAGTTGTTTTCTAAAATTTTCCCCATAGGTTTTGTGCTTAATAGAGCTTTATCTGATAAACCTAATGGAATATTTTGATATGGCCAGATAATATTCCTTTCTGTTACATGTTTTTACATCAAACTATATTATTAAGAAGGAATTTCACAAGGAATATAGAGAAAAACACACTTTTTTCTGTTTTGCAAGATGGGGTACTCTTTAATTACTTGGAAGCAGTTTATTTGGGGAATGGCTGTTATTTGTTTTATTTTCTTGTGTTTAATAATATCATACTATCACATACCCAATAATGTTGCAGAATGCTTATTACTGCATGTAATTTGAGCTCATATATGTGTGTGTGTGTGTCTGTGTCTGTGTGTGTGTACACAGCAGTTTAGCTACTAATGAAAATGTGAGGTAGAATCCACCCAGTATAAAAGAGGATCTTGCTTTTTTACCTAAGTGATCTCATCTACACAAGGTAACTAAAATCATGCACTAGAGTATTAGCACTTTAACATATTTCCTTTGTGATTTACACTGTCTTAACACAACAGCTTTTTTTTTTTTAACCTAGTGAATTCAAAGTTAAGCATTTGAAAGCCAACATGTCTAAAATTAACTCATCTTTTCCCAAGACTTTCCTATTATTGTGAACAAAGAACAGAGAAGATTGCTCTCCACAAGATCTACAAGGATGAAGCTATAATCCACAGCAGTTATTGCCTGATGGTCACTCTTAGAAAAATTAAGACAAGAGGCCCCCTGAGATTTAGATAAGCAGGCCCGTTAGACAGATAAACATCTCAAGAAGAACTATAATGACCCCAGATTCTTACATCTTCCCATACATAGTAAAGCACTGAAATCATTTACTTGAGATGTCTGTTCTTTGTGACCAGCAGTAATCATTTATCAAGATGTATGTTTGATTACATGTATTCCTCAGCCACAAATCATATATAAATTGGTTGCATCTCTATTTCTCCTGCAATGTGGTAAACCTGGGTTCAATCCCTGAGTTGGGAAGATCCCCTGGAGAAGAAAAAGGATACCCACTCTAGTATTCCTGGATAATAGTCCATGTACTGTACAGTCCACAGAATCACAAAGAGTCAGACATGACTAAGTGACTTTCACTTTCACTNGGTAAACCTGGGTTCAATCCCTGAGTTGGGAAGATCCCCTGGAGAAGAAAAAGGATACCCACTCTAGTATTCCTGGATAATAGTCCATGTACTGTACAGTCCACAGAATCACAAAGAGTCAGACATGACTAAGTGACTTTCACTTTCACTCTGTCTTCAGAGCAGTTTCCTCTGAGCTGACTGAGTGGTTGTCTCCAAGCTATAGTCCTCAGTAAGATTTTGAATACACCTTAAACCCACAACTCATGTTGTGTGGCTTTTTTTTAATTTGGCACTATTAAATCTATAAATTTCTATCTACCACAACACACTAGGATAATTGCTATTATGTTTTATCTAGATTCTTCAAATAGCTTTCTTTCTGATTCTTCTGCTTCCAAGCCTTATTCTTCCTCATCTTTGATCTGCATAATGTTCAAAATAATGGTTTTAAAGTGTGATTTTAATATATTATCTTACTTAAAAACCAAACTATGCAGAAATATGTTTTTCTTTGTTAAAAAAATATTCTGAGAAGGTATTTTGAATTATCACTATACTTTCTTATGTTTACTTTATATATTTATTTACTACATTCATATAAGATATATGTGAATTCCATGTAAATACTGATTGAAATTGAACATATAAGCTTCATTGACAAGGAGAAAAATAAATAATATCAACAAATATACTCAATGCCAAACATTTTGCTAGAATCACTTACAAGTACTTAGCTGGAAATGAATAGTTAAGTCCTATTTGAATGAGTGTTCATTTTGAATACAATGTTCCATAGACCATTTATCATTTGCCATATGTTATGTAATTATATATATGTTGGTTTATGCTGTGAATATGCTGCAAATTAACAACATTTCTTGTTTCTGGAAAGAAAACGATAGATTAATTTGCCAAATGTCAAGTTCAGTTCATGTCAAGATGTTTTTTGTGTCATGATCCATCATGAAAAGTTAAACAGATATGTTCTACTAAACAGATAAATTTTGGGGCAGCAGCTGTGGCTCACAATTTTTTCATTTGGTGGATTCATTCCACCTGACTTCAGAGAAATTGCTAAGATGATGTTTACATGATATGAGTATGTTTTTGTTTCCTTTGCCCAATTCAATTGGAGTTGGAAAAGGAAAAGGATATTTTGTTGTATTATGTATCATCAGTGGAAAATAGAAACTACAGTTGTTTTATTCATATACCAATAATTATAAAATAAATATATATTAAATGTCATATATCTTTAGTTTATTTTAACATGGAATATTTATAAATGTCATTAATTGCTCTGAATGAAATATGACTTTGTAAGATTTTGTAAGCCTACAATGAAAAAGAGTATCAGAAGTGTATATTGCATATCATGGTATTATAAACTACAATTAAATTAAATTAATAAAAATTGATTTGGGAGGGAACAATTTGTCATACTCTGTAGTCAAGAGGCATTTTAAGTGGCTTACTTCTGACTCTCTGTTGAAATTCATTATTTTACACTTTCTTTCCATAGCTGTGTGGTATAAAATTACTTCTCATAAAAAGGGTATCTTGAACACATTCTTTTTTTACCAAAAGGGTATCTCTAAATAACAAGTTTATGTCTTTTGAAAATATATAGACTTAAACACTCTGACTTATTTCTGAATTCCTTTCTTGCATATTTTCATAACTTTTATAAGCATAGCACATCATCAAGGCTTTTAGCAATTTAGTTGTCTTTCATGTGAAATACGGTGTAACAGCCTGAGGGAAAAAATATAAAATGGTTTCTGTGTCTGCATGCATGCCAGACATTGTATTGTCATAGTACACAGGTTTACATAAATTATCACCTTTAATATTCATAATAGATTATATTAATATAATAGGATTATACTACTCATATTATACATATAAAAATACAGATCATAAAATATTAAATATTTGACCTAGTTACATATTCAGTAAGTAGTAATTGGAAGTCACTGCACGTCTGTCTAGTCAATAACCTGTGTTCTTAATCTCTGTGAGGAAACTGACCTCAGCATTCATTTCATCGTTTCTACTTGACCAGAGTGAAGAATATGAAATCTTCACTTTCTGGAGAATCTGGGTCTTCTAACACCCAGAACAACATGAAATTATCTTTGTTCCACATGGAGACAATTGTCAATCCTTTTGTTACCTACTGTTGAATCATTTAATTGATGTATAAACTTCAGACAGATCTAAAATCACATTTGTAATGATCTATAGTTCTTTATTTGAAAGTTTTAATGTGGAAACTTTATTCAAATTTTATATAAAAGCTAAAGTACTATTGTTATGATATGAATTGTTGTAAATTTGAAGAATATACACAACAAATCCTTTATTCCAAATTATAAAAGAAAAAATGATAATGAATAATTTTACATAAAATTAGCATATATTTTAAAGTTCCAGTGATCCAGATAGTCTCTTGGGCGTTCACCCCNTGAGAGAGCTTCTCTGTGTGTTTCTGCCTACAAATTTTTCAATTAAGATGTGTATAAGAGACAGCAACAAATCCTTTATTCCAAATTATAAAAGAAAAAATGATAATGAATAATTTTACATAAAATTAGCATATATTTTAAAGTTCCAGTGATCCAGATAGTCTCTTGGGCGTTCACCCCACTATTTAGTGATCCAAAGACAACATAGAATTTCCCCTAATCATATATAATTACAAATATAATTACAAATATATTTGAAGATTGTACTTTAATACTTACAAAAATATTTCCAAATATGTCTGTTGTTTTGACTTGAATGTTTAAATACATAAAATGTGCTTACCGCTTACCACTTAAATGCAAATATGATGGTGATATAGGACACTTTATACTAATTCTTGTAAGAGACTTGAGAAGCTATTCAACGAATTTATGAAAATCAAAGACTCTAGAGGCATAAATATTTATAATGATTATTTTTCTAGAAAAAAAATAAAAGCCACAAAGAGGAGGCATACATATTATGCCAAAAGAAAACATATGATGCCGGGGTCCAGCCCCCACAGGATCCAGGGAAACCCGAAGGAGAAACGGCGTCGGCAATTGTGATTGATATAGAGAGAGATAGATAAGAATGTTGTAGATAAGAAAATAGAGAATAGAAGAAAANTTATGCCAAAAGAAAACATATGATGCCGGGGTCCAGCCCCCACAGGATCCAGGGAAACCCGAAGGAGAAACGGCGTCGGCAATTGTGATTGATATAGAGAGAGATAGATAAGAATGTTGTAGATAAGAAAATAGAGAATAGAAGAAAAGAGGCTGATGTTCCTTGGTTTATACAGAAAATCAATAAAGTTTCAAGACAAGAGACTTGCACCATCTACGTGAGGCTGCAGGTGCCCTCCCAGTCTCCTGAGGGAGTGAAGGCACAGGGTGCCTTCCCTTTCAGGTCTTAGAAACCCAGGCAGATAAGTAGACACGGCAGACTTCTGTACTCCAGATGGAAACTAGCCTGAAACAAAGAGTAAGAAGAGGAAATGATTGACAAGAGGAGATCAAGCTGCTTTGATGAGCGAGATCCATAGCTTTATATTTAAATGGTGCTTATATACTTTTTTGTACAGAGAGGGAAATGAAAGATGCAAGGTCATACAGAGTCAGCCCAACATTCCAGCAGTTTTGCCCTTATCAAAACCATAATTTTTTCTGCATACCTTTCCCACAAATGATGTTGTGTACAGTATCTTCAGGCCTTGGGGGCCTGTGAACATTTTATGGCCCTCTTTTGATAAAGGCTGCTCAACCAGAGAACTTATTTTCCCTCAAAGTGTTTTTCTTTATATTTCTAATTTATGTCAGCTTCAGAAATATGCCAAACAGAGTTACTTTTTTCACAGAGCAAAGGTGCAGTTAGTTACAAGAAAGAACCAGTTAGCTCAAAAGTCTGATATGGTTAAATTCAAGGCTACACTTGTTTTTCTTACATTCTCACTATGTTAACTAATGCATTCCCAGGTGCACAGTGGATAAGAGATATGGGAACTTAGCAACAAGCATTGGCCCAATAATGAAATCCTACACCAGCACTAGCACTACTCTTAACTTTTAACTCTTTCAAAGGTTCTATGTTTTAGGCTTTCCATGCTTCTCACAGTTGGGAGGTGGTAAATAATTGTATGCATAGCTGCAAGAGTCTGGATATACCTGCCAAGCTAGCTAGAATGCTAACAGAGGGGTTTTATTCGAAACATTCTTCTCATGTACAGGAGACTTATTAGCTATAGCCCTAAGTTGATTTTCTTCAGGGTCAGGGTTAGCCCCCTGTTAATGTCAAAGGAGTTGGTGAAAGTCAAGAAACAGTAAAACAGACAGATTCTGGTTTTGGGGTAGATGCTCGAGAAAGCCTAGGGAGCCCATTGAGTTCTGAAGTCTTGCTTAACAGTTCTCTTCCACATGACTTTTGTCATGGGTGGGATCTCCCATGGCGGCTTCCAGCAATATGAGTTTATTTTTCTTTGTTCTTGCAAAGCTAGTCAATCTATCTCTTCGAATATTTCAAATTCTTAGTAACACAGTTGAAGATAAATCACTTTCAGTGCTCTGCATGGATTCCAAAGGCTGTCTATTGAACAGTACATGAATGCTTAGAAGCAGGGCAGCAAAGGGTATGGTCCAAAATCAGAACATTCTCTGCATATTCAACCACAGATAAGTAAAAAATTAAAAGGCAGAGAATTTGGGAGATGGAAAAAATTATCAAGTTAATAATGACTAATGTCTATAAGGGATCAGTCCTGGGTGTTCTTTGGAAGGACTGATGCTAAAGCTGAAACTCCAATACTTTGGCCACCTGATGCGAAGAGTTGACTCATTGGAAAAGACTCTAATGTTGGGAGGGATTGGGGGCAGGAGGAGAAGGGGATGACAGAAGAGGAGATGGTTGGATGGCATCACTGACTCTATGGACATGAGTTTCAGTGAACTCCAGGAGTTGGTGAAGTACAGGGAGGCCTGGTGTGCTGCAATTCATGGGTTCGCTGAAGAGTTGGACATGACTGAGTGACTGAACTGAACTGAACTGAACTGAACTGAATGTCTATAATTTTTGCTTTCTGTTAGAAAAACTTATAAATTGTTTAAATTATATTAATATAAAATTGTATTAAAATTATGGTTTCCTGATTATCCAATTTCTACATGGGTTATCTAAAATAGATAATTCTAAGCTATCAAAAGTAATTAAGAAAAATGTGAAACAACTCTTCTGTTCCTTCTGTTCAAATGAAAGGTTGAACTATGATGCAGACACTATCTGTTTCATGGAGAGTTCCACACTCAAAATGACTTTTCAGAATTGTCCACCTTAGGTCAAGGAATCTGAGCCTTGTTACTGTACATGGGTACATGGACCTGTCATTGTATGCATGCTGCACCCTAGGAAGAAAGAAATTTCCTTGGCTAGGTGGATTTTTTCCAACCAAAAACAATTATCAGAGTAGGTTTTAGGTTATAGCACAAAGCCAACAACACTTATCTGCACAGGGAAGAGTAAGCCTCTCAAAACTAAAAGGAGATCTGGGTTGGGACCTATAGTATCCATTAACTGCTTCTCTTCCCCCCCACACAATGTTCAAATCTATTTTCCTGAGTTTTAGGAACTGGTTGAACTAGGATACTAGTTGGACTCTTTCTGGGGAAACTTCAAAGAGTAAGATATATAGGAAAAGCTATCCTCATTCTGCAGCTGTTCTCAAAATACCAACTGTTACTTACCACCTCTCTGCTTCACTGGAGAGTCCTCTAATCTTGGCTAGCACTTTTATGGGTTTGTGTTAGTTACATAGGGCTGCCTGGTAGGCTGCAGTCTATGGGGTCGCTAACAGTCAGGCACGACTGAACGACTTCACATTCACTTTCCTCTTTCATGTATTGGAGAAGGAAATGGCAACCCACTCTAGTGTTCTTGCCTGGAGAATCCCAGGGACAGAGGAGCCTAGNTGTGTTAGTTACATAGGGCTGCCTGGTAGGCTGCAGTCTATGGGGTCGCTAACAGTCAGGCACGACTGAACGACTGCACATTCACTTTCCTCTTTCATGTATTGGAGAAGGAAATGGCAACCCACTCTAGTGTTCTTGCCTGGAGAATCCCAGGGACAGAGGAGCCTAGTGGGCTGCTGTCTATGGGGTCGCACAGAGTCAGACACAACTGAAACGACTTAGCAGCAGCAGCAGCAGTAGCAAATAACCACAAACCTGGTGACTTAAAATAACAGGAAGTTTTTCCTTCACTGTTGTAGAGACTGCATATGGTAGATTGCTGGTGGGCCCAAATAACCTTACAATTTGTTGCTTTTCAACATTCATTCTTTTGATATGTAGTCTGGCTGCCTGGTCACTTTATTTTCCATTGGTAAGTGCTCTGCCTTGACCTGGAACAAGCTGCATACCAGGTGGTATTAATCAAATAGTGTTTCTATTTTTGGCATAAACAATTTGAACTTGTCCCAAAACCTAAA
The DNA here is from genome assembly GCA_006410675.1 of Oreotragus oreotragus. Lineage (NCBI taxonomy): Eukaryota > Metazoa > Chordata > Mammalia > Artiodactyla > Bovidae > Oreotragus > Oreotragus oreotragus. The sequence continues at coordinate 412,330 of SJYX01007226.1, read as the reverse complement.
TGAGGAATGGATTTGTGTATATGTGGTATGTGTGTGTGTGTGTAAGCACACTGTTGAATCATCATTTGGGAAGTTTTTAAATTTGTTTATGAAAGGCACACATTGAAGAAACTGAAACAGTAAAACCTTAAGGGCTGTGTTGATCAATGTTCCAAAAATCTCCTGAGACTTTCCTGATTCACTAGGATATATGGAAACTAGCAAGTTGTGGAATCAGTGAATATTAACAGTAGAAATTTCAGTAGATACTTTCTAAGGGTTCCCTGATTAATATGTATATCTTACTTCAAGCATATTGAAAAGCAGAAATTTGTGTGAATTCATTTTATAATTAAAAAAAATTCCTTAAAACTCTATCATTTTGTCAATATAATGAAGTTTGGTAACTATCTCTAAAATGAAATTGATTTCTATAGGTTATATCTTTCTTTTTTCATAACCATGAATCTAACTTTCCTTGAAATTACAGTGTGTTCCCCTCCATTTTTTAAACATAAAACAAAACAAATCCATCATCTTTGAGTTGCAGTGAAAAAAAGCAAATTGCAGAAGCTTTTAATTTTAATTAGATCCCATTTGTTTATATTTGCTTTTATTTCCAGTATTCTGGGAGGTGGATCATAGAGGATACTGCTGTGATTTATGTCAGAGAGTGTTTTGCCTATGTTCTCCTCTAGGAGTTTTATAGTTTCTGGTCTTACATTTAGATCTTTAATCCATTTTGAGTTTATTTTTNTTGTCTTTTCACCTTGCTTATAGTTTCCTTTGTTGTGCAGAAGCTTTTAATTTTAATTAGATCCCATTTGTTTATTTTTGCTTTTATTTCCAGTATTCTGGGAGGTGGATCATAGAGGATCCTGCTGTGATTTATGTCAGAGAGTGTTTTGCCTATGTTCTCCTCTAGGAGTTTTATAGTTTCTGGTCTTACATTTAGATCTTTAATCCATTTTGAGTTTATTTTTGTGTGTGGTGTTAGAAAGTGATCTAGTTTCATTCTTTTACAAGTGGTTGACCAGTTTTCCCAGCACCACTTGTTAAAGAGATTGTCTTTACTCCATTGTATATTCTTGCCTCCTTTGTCAAAAATAAAATGTTCATATGTGTGTGGATTTAACCTACACCTATACCTACACCCCTTCCCCAGTGGTTCAGATGGTAAAGAATCTGCCTGTAATACAGAAGACTGGGATTCAGTTCCTCGGTCTGAAAGATCCCCTGGAGGTGGGCATGGCAACTCACTCCAGTATATGTGCCTGGAGAATTGCATGGACACTGGAGCCTGTGGGCTACAATCCATGGGTTCTCAAAGAGTTGGACAGGAGTGAGGGACTGACGCTACAACACTGCATACCACTACAGCCCCATTGTTCATTTACCTATTTTAGCATGTCCTTGCATTTTACTGTAATATCAATCACCTGGTAACAAACCATCTATTATAATTTACATATTTTCTGTTATTATTTATGTTCTGTCCATGACACTAACCCCTAAGCTCTACAAGTACGGCACTTTTCTTTTTTCCCACTGATACCTAGCACCTAGGTAAGTGTCTACATAAGTAGGTGCTTAAAAACTGTTTAATAAACGATTCAGTGAATGACTCTTTCTTTCTACCAGTCTCCACAGAAAACTTGATTAGTGACTCTGTGATTTTGTATGAAGTACACAACAGATATCAGAGCTGAAATTCTGAAGACGTTAGTCACTACATATTGCCAAAGAGAAAATATTCAGAAACTAATCATTGTCTTATTATTCTTAGGTCAACCTAATATTTACCCCTTTACTCTCATTATAAAGAAAGATAAATTGATAAAGATGCTTTCGTTAATGTATTTAGTGTTCAGGTTTCACTGAATTCCAAGGCATGACCTTTCAAACTGGGGTAAATGAGAAGGCTGCTCAGTGTTTTAACATAGAATGTTGAAGCATTTCCCTAAACGGCCAAACAATGGTTGAAATTGGCAGAATTTCTTGTTGAAACTGGCAGACTTGCCCACTGTTGCCTCCCAACAAAAGTCTTCCTCCATTACTTGTTGCCTTTTTGGACGATAGCACTAAAGTGTCTATAGAAGGAGAAAAAGAACACTCTTAGTGGTGAAATTGAAAGAAAGTAAATTAAGCTTATAAAAAAGCATATAGGGTAGAATACAAATTCTGTTTGATTGTAAAAATAAATTATACATCTCTATAATAATTAATGAGTTACATATTTCTATATCTGTAATTTCTCAAGCTTTTAAGTATTGATTTATAAATATTTAAAGATAATTCTAAAAAGAGTGCCAAGTGTCAATGCCCTTTCATCATCGTATAGTTCTGCTAAACTTAAAGCCAAAGGACTATTTTATAAATTAAAATATATAATTATCACTAAATAAAATCATGATTTGTTTGAAAGCACATGATAAACTTTCACAAAATTTATCTTCTTAAAGTCATAAATTTTAATGATTCTTTTCTATTTAGATTCCCCAAGGGTTTATGTCCATAGTATTCAGAAAAAAATATGTATGTGTATATATACACATTTTATATGAATGTGTCAAGGCTGTGACTTCCCTGGTGATTCAGGTGGTAAAGAAAAGAATCTGCCTATGATGCAGGAGGCCTGAGTTCGATCCCTGGGGCAGGAAGATCCTCTGGAGAAGGAAATGGCAACCTACTCCAGTGTTCTTGCCTGAGAAATTCTATGAATAGAAGAGCCTGGTGGGTTAAGTCCTTGGGGTCATGAACAGTCAGATATGACTGAACAACTAACACTATTTACACTTGTCAAGGCTGTAATTTTACTGTTCTTCAACATATCTTGTATGACTGGATTTTAAACCACATACTAGTTGGTATTAAACAACTCTATGTACTCAATGGAGTATTGCTCAGAACATAAAAGTAAGCTATGAAATGGGCTTTAAGTCTTTTTTAACTTTTTAACTTTTGTTCTTGTTCAGTCACTCAGTCATGTCTGACTCTTTGTGACCCCAGGGACTGCAGCATTCTAGGCTTCCCCGTCCTTCACCGTTTCCCGGAGTTTGCTTAAGCTCACGGCTATTGAGTCAGTGATGCTATCCAGCCGTCTCATCCTCTGTTGTCCCCTTCTCCTGCCTTCAGTCTTTCCCAGCATCAAGGTCTCTTCCAGTGAGTCAGCCCTTTGCGTTAGGTAGCCAAAGTATTGGAGCTTCAACATCAATCCTTGCAATGAGTGTTGTGTTAGTAGCTCTGTTGTGTCCAACTCTTTGCAACCCCATGGACTATATAGCCCGCTAGACTCCTCTGTCCATGGGATTCTCCAGGCAAAAATACTGGAATGGGTAGCCATTCCCTTCACCAGCAACTCTTCCTAACTCAGAGACTGAACCCAGGTCTTCTGCACTGCAAGCAGATTCTTTACCCTCTAAGCCACCAGGAAAGCCTCCTCTAATGAATATTCACGGCTGATTTCCTTTAGGGTTGACTTGTTTGATCTCTTTGTTGTTCAAAGGACTCTCAAGACTCTTCTCCAGCACCATGGTTGAAAGGCATCAGTTCTTTGGTGTTCCACCTTTTTTTGTCCAGCTCTTATATCCATACATGACTACTGGGAAAACCATAGCTTTGACTATATGGATCTTCATCAGCAAAGTAATTTCTCTGCTTTTTAAAATGCTATCTAGGTTTGTCATAGCTTTTCTTTCAAGGAGCAAGCATCTTTCTGGCTCTAATGTGGTGTCATCAAAGGGATTTCCCAGGTGGTGCAGAGGTAAAGAATCCGCTTGCCAATGCAGGACGCACAAGAGACTTGGGTTCCATCCCTCAGTCAGGAGGATCCTCTGGAGAAGAAAATGGCAACTCACTCCTGTTTTCTTGCTTGGGAAGTCCTATGGATGGAGGAACCTGGTGGGCTACAGTCCATGGAGTTGCAAAGAGGCAGTCACAGCTGAGCATGCAAGCACCAACTTATAATAAAGTTACTATTATAAAACATAAATAATAATAATGGCCTAACAAAAATTGTATTTTGTTTTAGAATTAGTCTATATTCATTCTGATATGTTTACATATATATGTGCATATATGTTTACATATATATAATATGTTTATATGATATGTTTATATATAATGTGGTCTCCTGCCTGACAGGCAGATTCTGTACCATCTGAGCCACCAGGGAAGCTCCATATATAATGTGACAATCCAATATTCTACAATATATTTTTTTTTTCCCAAGTAGCTTAGAATAAACAATAATAATAATAAAAGCTAAAACCAAAAATAATTTTTAAAAGACCAAAATGTGACAATTACTAACCAAGAAGGGCTTGATGAAGTGGTAGAAACGGCAGTTAAACTTTGCATAATAATAGAATAATAGAATTTTCAGTTCAGGTATTTGGCACATAAAATTGGAGTGCAAAAATAACTGATTTCTCACAGTGAGCAGAGACACCACACTTTCTCAAGCTAGAATCATGCCCTACAATGAAAAATGGGTACTCCCAGTAGTCCTGTTCAGCAAAAGGCAATGCCAAAATATTTGTTTACTCTCATTTAGATTCAGCAGAGGTACCATGTATTTCTAAGACCCTTTTCTAATAAAGTGCTGCTTGTAGAATGAAAAGCTATTTTGAAGCCTGAATAGTTGTCTAATACTAAATTAAGTCTAAAAAAATTGCTGTCAACTTAAAATAATTTCTCTAATTATTATAATTGACTCTTTATTGCATATTGGATTTAAGGGTACAGGCCAAAAATTCATTATCAGTTTTAGCAGTTCTTCAGCTCTTACATTTGCCGGATCTCGTTGACTCTGTTAAGTGTCTCTTTTCTAGAGGCATAAGTTGCTAACCTACATCATGGAATATGACTGTAAATCAGTTTGGTAATCCATGATGTTGCCCACAAGCAAATGTTATTAGCAATTCTTTAATTATTTCTATTTTAATTCCTCTTACTAGGTCCTCACCTCACTTGTTTCTAAAGGAGTGGATGTGCTCTCCTTGTTTACATGGATCATATTTTTTAACTGTATATATTTAAACATATAATTTGAAGAGTACACAAACCCTAAACTTTTCTTCCTTGAAGTAAAACCAGGTCAGATCTGGTCACAGCATCTGGGCAAATGGCAAGGTGAAAGCTTTTGAGATTCAACCAGAAGTTGATGAAACCATAAATGAAAGGAACAAGGTTAGAGTTAGGAACTACTCAGGAGAACAGAAAAGATTCAGAAAAATTCTCATCTAGAGACCAAATATATATATACATATATATGTGTGTGTGTGTGTATATATATATATGTATGTGTGTGTGTGTGTAAAAATGTAATTAACTTAGGTATCATTGCTTACTGAGTCAAAAAAGTGATAGAAAGCCAGAGTGGGGGGTGTGATTTGTCAGTAAAAGAAAGCAGAAAAAGAAAAGGGGAGTAAAAAGAATAAAGAGAGGAAAAGAGAGAGAAGATAAAAGGAGAGGCTCTAAAAGAAGATAAATTGGTTTGATAAGACTTATTATTTACCAGAAAGTTTAGGAAATAAAAAGCCAGCACTGAACTGCATCAGTTAAGAGGTGGAGATACTCTGGATACATGACCGTGGACAAAAATTTAGTATGCAAATCCTTCTAGCTGTTTGGTATAACACGTTGGATAGAAAAATTTAACTGCCTTTTTGTTTGAAGAATGGGGTTGAGTGTTAAGCTTACGGGTTATTCCTCTGATAAGAAGAGACAAGTATTTATGAAGAAGTTGTGAGAAGCAAATACCACTTCCCGATGGTAATCATGTTCTAAAAGTCGGGCCTAATTGTTCAAGATTCTACTTTTTAAAAGCGAAGGATTCATAGAGTCTGACCCCCTGGGACATCTTAGTCTGTCTAGGACAGTTTCTCAAAAGGCAGCCCAGAAATTGGGCTCCCTTAATCATGCCACGTTTAAAACAGCAGACCTGGTTTGGTCAACTGCACATCTCTTGGCTCATTCCAAATCTACCAAATCAATCTGAGGTGGCTAAACATACAGAGGAAGGTGATGCTGAAATGAGTCCTGCATGCTCTGAAAACTGCTTTCTCTTTACTTTGGATTTTGTGAGAATAAGAGATGATAATATGATTGAGTGCAAATTTATAATAACAAAATTAGGGTGAACAAGGCATGTGTTTAAATCAAGTGATTCTCTAAGCAATGAAAGAATAAGTATAAATTCACACTGCACTACACATATATAACAAGATACATATTGCTTTCCCTTCTCATTCTTGCTTAGAGAATTATTAGTTTTGTGATTTGAGGTATACATTTTCCATGTCTGAATCTTATAACTTAAAAGTCTTAGAAACTTAGTAATAATCCAAAGTACAACTTTACTCATCCTTTCTTTTTTCACTGGCCTCAAGGGGTAGTATACACACACACAAATACAAATATACTCACAGATTCACAGGTTGTTCATCATTGGTCTTTCAAAATTCTCCCCATATAGCTAAGAAACTAAAGTCAAAGAGAATTCACACACCTAAATCACATTTGTAAAATTTACAAAGTGTTTAAATTGTGCATATATTGTGATTTAGCTATTACATCTTANCCCCTGGGACATCTTAGTCTGTCTAGGACAGTTTCTCAAAAGGCAGCCCAGAAATTGGGCTCCCTTAATCATGCCACGTTTAAAACAGCAGACCTGGTTTGGTCAACTGCACATCTCTTGGCTCATTCCAAATCTACCAAATCAATCTGAGGTGGCTAAACATACAGAGGAAGGTGATGCTGAAATGAGTCCTGCATGCTCTGAAAACTGCTTTCTCTTTACTTTGGATTTTGTGAGAATAAGAGATGATAATATGATTGAGTGCAAATTTATAATAACAAAATTAGGGTGAACAAGGCATGTGTTTAAATCAAGTGATTCTCTAAGCAATGAAAGAATAAGTATAAATTCACACTGCACTACACATATATAACAAGATACATATTGCTTTCCCTTCTCATTCTTGCTTAGAGAATTATTAGTTTTGTGATTTGAGGTATACATTTTCCATGTCTGAATCTTATAACTTAAAAGTCTTAGAAACTTAGTAATAATCCAAAGTACAACTTTACTCATCCTTTCTTTTTTCACTGGCCTCAAGGGGTAGTATACACACACACAAATACAAATATACTCACAGATTCACAGGTTGTTCATCATTGGTCTTTCAAAATTCTCCCCATATAGCTAAGAAACTAAAGTCAAAGAGAATTCACACACCTAAATCACATTTGTAAAATTTACAAAGTGTTTAAATTGTGCATATATTGTGATTTAGCTATTACATCTTAAAAGGGGTCTGATCTCAACAATATTCTGACAAAAGGAAGTAAACTTTAAAATTGATCAGTGCTGTGTGAGTCATCTCCATCTCCCACCCTACATCCAAGACCTACCTGAAATACATTGCATTGTTATATATTTTGATCCACAGATCTATAACAAGTTCTTGATTCCATAGTAAGGAATCACAGTCTGCACATTGTCCTATAAAACCTTTTTATATTTTAAAATTTTCACGCATACAAAAGATTATTAAAATGCACTGTTTAAATAAATAAATTCCTGTATACCCAGAACCCATCTTGTCCATCATATTTGTCACTAATTAAGTCACATGTGTGTGCCCAGAAGTAAGCCATTAGCCTAAACTTGTCTTAGTCATTCTCTTGCTGTTCTTTATGGCTTGACCATAATCATCTGTATTTCTAAGCAATGTATTATTTAGTTCTGTGTTTTTAGTTCTACTTTTATGAGTGGAATCCTTCTGAATATAGTCTTTGGAAACTTGCTTCTCATTCAGCATTATGTTCTGAAGATGCATCTGTATTAATGTGTGTAATTGTGGTTCTTTTCACTGGTAGAGTGTTCCTTGGTATGAATGCACAATGCATTTATCTTTTTTTCTGCTGAGAACATTTGGATTGCTTCTACAATTTTGCTATTACAAACAGTGAAGCAATGAACATTTTTTAACGTATTTCCTTGGTACACATGTCTGAGTTTCTTTAGGAAATACATTTATGAGTGGGATTTAAGGATCCTAGCAATTCTTATACCAATTTATTCTCCCAACCATGTGTGAGGTTCCCATCGCATCACATCCTTTCCAATACTTTGTGTTAATGTCAAACTTTTTAAATTTTTGCCAGCTTAGTGGGTGTAACATAGAATCTCATTGTGGTTTTAATTTGCATTGCCCTAATTATGAATAACAGCAAATTTGCATGTAAAACAAATTAAAAGTTTCCTTCAAAACATTTGTTTCTAATTGGGTAGCAGTGCCTGAATGTAGAATTATGGTAAAACCACTTTTTGCTTATATGTTTTTGAGGAAAGGACTATTTTTGGTTAGGGGGTCCAGGGAAAGGAAAGATTGTTTTATTGCTTTAAAACTAGGTATGAATGAGCGGCATTTCTCATCATGACCAAGAACATAGATTAATAATGCCTAGAATCATACTTCCAAATTTCCATTTTCTTTAATTCAAAAATCCCATCAAATACATATCTTCTTTAAAAATAGGAGGTAAGGGAATAATTCCATTCAGATGTATGTGTGCTTTTTAAAAAAAGGCTTTATTTTTCAGAGCTGTTTTAGATTCCTATAAAAGCTGAGTAGAAGGTAAAAGATTTTCCAACTAACCTTCTTCCTACCCTCTCCTCTATTACTCATATCCCCCATGAAAGTTGTACATTTGTTAGAATGAACCTATATTGACAGATCATACCCACTCAAAATCCTGTGCTCTGTGACAGCCTAGAGAGGTGGGATGGGGTAGGAGGTGGGAGGGACATTAAAAAAGGAAGGGACATTTGTATACCTACTGGTGATTCATGTTGATGTATGGCAGAAAGCAGAACAATATTGTAAAACAATTATTCTCCAATCAGAAGTAAATAATTTAAAAAATACTGTATGATTCACTGTTGGTGTTATGCATTCTATGAATTATAACAAATATATCATGACATGTATTATGTGTTTTTTTTTTTTTGAATAATCTTTTAACTGTTTTAAATCATTCATGGTGCTTACAAGTCTCTGAAAGAGGTCATATCTCTCTTTCTACTGTTATAAAATTACTTAAACATAAAGTTATCCTAGAAGGCACTACAGTTTGTGTCTTTATGTAATTCCTCATTTTGGAAACCACTTGATTGCCTTTGTACCCATTGGCTGAATTTAACTAATATATTTTTTCAAGTTTCTGATTTCCTCTTAATAAATACACTTAGGTTTATGTATTTGTTCTTTTAAATTCATTGTTGTGCTTCACCATGGCAACAGTACATCAAGAAGGTTTATCCAACATTCTTATGTAATACATTTATTTACTGTGTTTCTAAGGTTTATTTGATTTTTATTTCATTGTCTAAACACTTCAGTCAGTGGTGCTGCTTGCACAAGATTAACTTTCTTTTGAATTTTCTCTAGGTATCTTTATCATTTTAATTAAGGCTTTATAATATTTTCTTTGTATTTTTTGGTACTGCAGATGCTGATTTTTCAGAGGAAGTGGAATACCATGTTGACATATACATTATATTTTATTAATATATGCAATATATTTACTAACCAAAATGATCTCATCAATATATTAACTGGTTCGGTTCAGTTCAGTTCTGTTGCTCAGTCGTGTCCAACTCTTTGCGACCCCATGAATCGCAGCACGCTAGGCCTCCCTGTCCATCACCATTTCCCAAAGTTCACCCAAACTCATGTCCAGGGAGTCAGTGATGCCATCCAGCCATCTCATCCTCTGTCGTCACTGGTAGTCAGAAGTAATTGTTGACATTTTTATTTTCTATTAAAGCTTATCACCAAAAGGATGGAAATATTCTTTCACAGCATTTTCGGTTGAGGTTAAAGATGAAATGTCTAGAACCATGCAGAAAAAAAAAAAAAAAAAAAAANCCAAAGACTACTAGACACTCAAGACAAGTTTCCAACAACAAAGGCAGAAACCATACGAGAAAGAAAGAAAAAAGGAAACAAGAAAAAAAAAGACAAAAACAATATAAAAAAAAAAAAAAAAAAAAAAAAAAACAATGGTCATGTCTATTTCTAGAGGCATTTTCTAGCAAGTTGGGAAAGTACTCAAAATAAACTTCAACTTTGAACCTTGTGAATTCCATATGAATGCCAGTAAAGTCTGAGACTGACAAGACTTTTTGTTATTTTTTCCAAAATAGCTAGTAGAAAATCCAGATTCTAACTATATGCAGAATGTCTGTTTATGTAAAACTACACATCTCTTTAATATGATCACTATCCTAATGACAATATATGCTAAACCATTTATAATATATTATAAATTATTAAAGTATGTGAGGGTATAAAACTTTACAAACTAATTCAAATGTTTTTTATTTATAGAAAATATTTTATTACAGAGATTGCTTTTAACATAAGCTTCTCACTTTCAAGTCTTCATGCAAGGATCCCTAGTGACTTCATGAAAATCCTTTGCAATAATTCAGAAATTATTGTTGGAAGTAGCAGTAAATTGATGATTCATAAAAACAAGTTTATTTTAAAAAACCCTCTCAATATAAATTAATGGATATAAAAATTTGCAAATGCAAATTTGACATCTTAAAATACTATAAGTTCAAACAAGTAGGTAAGTAAGTGTTAGTTTCCCAGTCATGACCGACTCTTTGCGACCCCATGGACGGCAGCCCACCAGGCTCTTCTGTCCATGAGATTTTCCAGGCAAGGATACTGCAGTGGGCTGCCATTTCCTTCTCCAGTGGATCTTCCTGACCCAGGGATCAAACCCAGGTCTCCTGCACTGCAGGCAGATTCTTTATTGACTAAGCTACAAGGGAAGCCCAAATAGTACTTTAAAGTACTTAAAGAAGTACTTTAAAGAAATTCAAATAGTACTGTGTAAATGCAAATCAAGGTATATCTTGCCTTAAACATTATTTTGAGTCTGAAAAGAGACATGTAAACTACATTTACATATGTTAACTCTTAGTTAAGCAGTGGATGAATCTCACTTGTTAGTGATACCCTATATTTAAGGAGCGCTAAATCTCATTACTGACATGGTCTAGCCTCTAGCTTCCTCTGACAAGATCTGTGTCACTCTCATTCACTTCAGTTTGATCATGTTGGCTTTTTTTATATGCTTTGAACCAGTCATGTCATTCCATTTTCAGAATCATTGACCAAGCCACCCTTTCCTCCAGGAACAACTTTTCTCCTGAACATTTGAGGACATCCACTTCTTCCTAGTGCTAAGATCTTGAACAACAGGCACCATCCTCCATGTGCGTGTGCCTTAAAATCCTCATTCTTAACAAATGAGGTCCAAGAACATAGTTCTTGATTACTTTCAGGTTAAAATGGTGGCAACCTAAATTACCTGAAACAATACCTTCCAACTTCCCATTAAAATGAAACATTTAAAATAGATGTTTGTGATTTTAAGAAAGCACACTAGTATATAACTTTAAGTTATGTAAAATCCCACTATCCACTAATATTATTACCGAATTCACAAGAATGTTCTCTTGTCATCTAGGGTCCTACGATGATACACCAACCACTTGTGCTACCACCAGTCAAAGCTATGGATGGCCCTACCTTCAGGTATTGCAAATGAATATATTACAAAAGGACACTCATGACTTAATGAAAGTAACATGTTAGATTTAGTGAAGTTGAGGACAATATGAATATGTTAACAATCATATGAAAGATTTCACAGAATGGTACATAATATAACTCCAAATAACTTCTGAATAAAGGAAAACTTTGAAAGGCAATCTAACAAACTACTGATAAAGATAGACTTTTGGGCATCTGTCAAACTTACAAAGTCATTTCCTTGGGACCTTTGGGTATGAACTTATCCCACGTGTTTTTTGTTCCCTTGGCCAGAGGACTAGGAATGTTAAATTAATACATATGGCTCTTATAAGATTTATTAATATCCCTAATTTGGTAGTATTAGCCACAAACATCACACAAAAACCTCACTAAGATGTGCTAACTTTACATCTAAATCATTCCAGTGGCTCCATGTTACCTTCCAGATGGAGGCCAATCTCATTAATATTGTCCACAAAGTATCTCTGTACACATCAACTTGTGCCCTACATTCCAGTCCCAGGGAACAACTGGCCCGCCCCCTAGATGTACTGGCTACATCACACCTCCTCTATGCCTTTCCATGTTCCTCTCACCTTGCCTCCTATCATCTCCTTGTCCTCTTTCAGAAAACAGCCCAGACATCACATCTGAAAGGCTTGTCTGTCTATTTAATCATCATTTAGTGGTGATGTATTCAACATGTGATGCCTGGCACTATGGAAGAACTCAGAGGTACAGTGGTGGCCAAGAAAATAATCTCTGCCCTCAAGAGTTTTGATAGGATATAATTGAGCAAATAGACACTTGAACATAGGTAATTAGATGAGGAAAGGAGAAACTATATCAAAGCACGTGGCAATACTTAATCCAAACTGGAGAGAAAGATTTTCAGAGGAAGTGACATCTAAGCCAAAACATGAAGAATACATAGGAGTGACCACCAGGCTGTAGAAGGGAGGATGAAGGGAAGTGGTATTGTTGGCAGGGGAGACAGCCTATAAGTGTCTCTTTCCATGGTCTCTTTCTCAAACTGCCGTGGTGTTTTTTGTTTGCTTTTCATTTTCTGTTCATTCACATCACCTTTCCTCCTGTAAGAACATGGACAGGGCGAGTGCAAACCTTCAAGGGTTCCTGGAAGCCTGACCCGAAGTTAGGAGCACATGTAGTCCACTGGCTTTCTGGTCCATCTCCCACCAGTAGCCAAACCAGTAAGACTTTAGAAGGTGGGAAAGTTGAGCTAAGCATCTAGCTTCCCATGGTTCACAGATGAGCAGTCTCAAAGGGATCTCAACCTCCATCCTGGGGCTCACTTGGTTTTTGCTTGAAAGGAGCATGATTGAAGGTCTTAGCACCTCCAAACTGACTCTAAATGGGCTGTGGCACTGATAGCTGGGGCGTGGATAGCCATCGCCAAGCTCTGACTCCCACAGTGCCATGGAGCACACTCATCTGACTCCAGTCCTCTGTGTCCATCTGTCCAGGCCCACACCCCACTGGGTAGAAGGCAGCAGTGGTTGCTAGATGGATGGGAGGAAGGAGAGCCCTTGCGGGGCTCAGAGCACTAGGTGTGGGGATTAGGTGTTACCAGAGAGACCAGGAGGTGATGAGAGTTGCGGCAATATGAGTAGAGGCTTCAAACACTGTCACATTTCCATTGACCCACGGGGCTCCATTTAAAACCAAAAGATAGTTTATTACAAATTACAAAATGACTTCTGGAATGATGACATGAGAAGATGAGTATTGGATTCTTTTTCTGGTGAAACAACCATAACTGGTGAAAATTTTATGTATTGTCTCAGAGCAACCATTTAAAACCTCTGAAAATTGTTTTAAGAACAGGTATCAAGTTTAAAACAATATTCAAGAATGACTACCAAATCTCAGTAAGTACAGTGAGAGTCTGTGAAATTTGAACCACAACTTCTTCCCTGTGTTACCCTACCAACTCAGTGTGATTGGAGCCCCATTATGACCAGATATGGACAAGACACTGGGCTTTCTCTGTCTCCAGGTTCCAGTTCAGGACAGTGGTATCTCGCCCAGAGGGACAGGCCACCAGCCTTTCTCCATCCCAGCAGCTTGGAGTTTCAGAAACTCTGTTCCAGGAAAGAGTAGACTGAGAGATCTCTTCCTCAGCCCAGCTCCAACTTCTTGGAAAGAGCCTCACTCCAACGTTGGCAGGTCAGCAATACTGGGGCCCCAGTCACTATCACCCCAGCTCACTCAGGGGATAGAGATTCTGTGCTAGAAGAAGTGAAACAAGAAGCCCAGTATCCTGCTCATGAGGCAGAGGTGTCCCTGGTGAATTGGACCACATTTCAGGCCCTCAGCACTGGATCAGTGTGATTTTGCTCAGGGGAAGAGGCAGGCTGAAAGACCAGAGAACTCTGAAGCTCTTTCTAAGGGAAATTACTTCATTTGGAACAAAACGTGGGTAGTTGAAGGCTAAGGGAACTCCCCAAACCCATGGAGGTTTTTAATGGTACAATTACAGACAAGCTGGTTGCTCAGTGAGAATGGTAAGCTAAACTAAACCAGCTAGATGTGTATCAGAGAGTCAGTGTAGGAGGTAGGTAAGAAGAGTCCTCCCAGGGTGGGAACAGACCTCAAACACTGGCCTCAAAGATTACTTCTACAGAGATAACTATTAATGAGATCAGACTGTGGAGACATTTATGCCTCAGGGCAGTACTGAAACCATAGCAACATCAGTATAACAGTTGCATATGAATCCAGCCATAGCAGAGAGCCTAGAGAGATCAGGGAAAGACACAAAGAGAGCCTGCTGAAGTCATTGTTACCCCAGGGTGAATGTGTGTATGTCCAAGGCTATACTCTCTGAAGAGCTATATTACAGGATACAACCTGCTAGGGAAATAGGCTTCACTAAAATAGTACAGGCAAACCACTAAACCAAAAAGCAAGCAAGCAACACCAGTGAACCCAAGAGTGGGTATTAGTATCCAGTTCAGTCCTTCAGTCGTGTCCTACTCTTTGCGACCCCATGGACTGCGTCATGCCAGGCTTCCCTGTCCATCACCAACTCCTGGAGTTTGCTCAAACTCATGTCCATTGAGTTGGTGAATGCCATCCAACCATCTCATCTTCTGTTGTCCCCTTCTCCTCCTGCCTTCAATCTTTCCCAGCATTAGGGTCTTTTCCAGTGAGTCAGTTCTTTGCATCAGGTGGCCAAAGTATTGGAGCTTCGGCTTCAGCATCAGTCTTTCCAATGAACATTCAGGACTAATTTCCTGTAGGATTGACTGGTTCGATCTCCTTGCAGTCCAAGGGATTCTCAAGAGTCTTTTCCAGCACCACATTTCAAAAGCATCTGTTCTTCGGTGCTCAGCTTTCTTTATGGTCCAACTCTCACATCCATACATGACTGCTGGAAAAACCATAACTTTGACTAGTATCCAGAGCTGCTACAATATATTCATAGTATCTAAAATGTTAAGCATCCAGGAAAAGAAGAAAACACGACCCATCCAGTAAAAGTCCATGTTAAACACTGTAATTATTGGTAAATAACTGAATGTCTTTCCCTTAAGATCTGGAATAAGACAAGGACTTTCACTCTCACCACTTCTACTTAACGTAGTATTGCCTCTGCCTAGGGCAATTAGGCAAGAAAATTTTTTAAAAAATCCAGACTAGAAAGGAAGTAAAACTATATTTTTTGGCAGATGACACAATATTGTATATAGAAACTTATAAGGAATCCACTAAAAAAATAGAATTAATAAAGGAGTGATTTTAGCCAGGTTGTAAGATCAGTACACAAAATCTATTTTATTTCTGTACCCTAGCAATACAAACGGAGAAGGCAATGGCACCCCACTCCAGTACTCTTGCCTGGAAAATCCCATGGATGGAGGAGCCTGGTAGGTTGCAGTCCATGGGGTCACTAGGAGTCAGACAGGACTGAGCGACTTCACTTTCACTTTTCTCTTTCATGCATTGGAGAAGGAAATGGCAACCCACTCCAGTGTTCTTGCCTGGAGAATCCCAGGGATGGGGGAGCCTGGTGGGCTGCCGTCTCTGGGGTCGCACAGAGTTGGACACAACTGAAGCGATTTAGCAGCAGCAGCAGCAATACAGAGTCGAACATGACTGAACCGACTTAGCAGCAGCAGCAGTAGAGCAATAAAAAAAATCTAAAAATTAAGAAAATTTGTACAACATTGTAAAAACCCACTCCAGTGTTCTTGCCTGGAGAATCCCAGGGATGGGGGACCCTGGTGGGCTGCCATCTCTGGGACTGCACAGAGTCGGACACGACTGAAGCGACAGCATCAGCAGCAGCATATATATATATAACAAATTATGTTTCATGTATAAAGTAATAAGGCTAGGTTGCTCTTTTGAACTAAATTCGTTTCCTCTGTAAAGTTCTTTGTTTTTTTATTCACATAGTCACTGTTGTATTCTTACAAATGGCTATAAACCTTTCTCATAATTGGAACGTAAAGGATATCATTTATAAATAAGGGAACAGGAAAATGGTGGTTAGCTGAATTAAAGATTTAAGTTGCTCTAGCTACTATTTTTACAACTCCCCGGCAAAGCAGCTTCAACTTCAATCGCAGGCATTAATTTCAAGTTTCAGGGGCACTGGTGCTTCCAAAAAGATTACTGTTGAAGACAGATATCTCTTCTTATTTATATTTAGCACTGTAGTTGCATACCAGATAAAATATTAATTATATGATTATTATGATACCTCACATCCTCCTTCCTGACAAAATTAGAGTAGCTTTCCTGTCCTCACTTATTTTTAGACTGTGAAGTATTTAACAATTCAGTAATGCATCATCTCAATAAACTATAATAGCATTAATGAAAAATAAAGGCTAGTGAATTATTTTATCTTAAATTCAAAGCTGAGTGAATTAATTCCTTATTCTAACTTTAAATTCCCAAGTCATTTTGTTGGACCAAAAATAGACCCTCTATAACTATTCTTTTTCCTACAGCATGTCTTTGGGAACTCATCATTGTTGTTCTGTCCTTTATGTGTCAGCTTCCTTTGCACATTGAATCTCATATGACTCACTGTTCCTTAGAGCGTGGTGTGAATGCTTGAAATGCCTACTTATAACTGACAGTTGAATTTTTCTTCCTGAACTTTTTTATGTGAAGTGGTGCCAGATCAGTTTTTTAAAGCCGCAATTTTGCTTATTGAAGACATGCAAGAAAGAGCATAAAATGAAAGAAGATTCACTTACTGGGCAAAAACTGACTTTAACTTCCACTCTCTGTGAGTACCAGTCATCCTCAAATGGAAGTTAAGAGGATTACCCGTTCTTTTCTGTCTTTTATAAATTCTAACATATATTGGCTAGTTTGAAGGAGATAATTTGGAAACGACTTGAAAATGAAAGATCTGAATTTAAAGTGCATTCTCTTCATTAAATTGATCTCTGACTTGCAGTGTACTGGTGAGATTTTTTTGTGAGACACCAATAGCCCTGACAGTAATTTTAAGTTTAAGGTGGATATGTATTTAAATTCTAGCAAGAAAGAGTTTGAAAAAATGATCTCTGGAAAGATTAAAAAAATAACTGAGAACCAGTTTGCTATCATATTAGTTTGATTCACATGCAGTTTAACTTTAACCTAATACAAGAAGCCCAGAAATGAGACTTAAGAAAGAAAACTCCTAGTCTTAGCTCATCTGCCTCTGCTGTGGGATATGAGGCAAATTACCAAACATTCCTGAATTCCCATCTTCTAAATCTATAATATGAGCATGTTATACTGTGAGACATCCAGGTCCATTTCAGCTCTGAAATTCTGGGTCTTCTAACTGTAACCACTCTGAATTAAAGACAGGAGCTGGAAATAAAATATCACTTTTATTCAATTCTTCTAACTCCAAATATTGTTTCATTTCTTTATTTACATAATCATTCAGTAGACTCGGAAACTTGACAAATAGGTAAAAGGTAAGAAAGAGGAAAAAAACAAGGAGCATGTCTCTGGCTAGGCTGAATTTTGGCAACAGAAGGATCCATTTCTATTAATCACTAAAATTGTATATTCTTACTGAAAATTCTCTTTGATTGCATGGTAGTAAAAATATTAACTTTTAAATTTATAATAATTTAATAGATCCATTTTCACAATTAAATCTTAAACCAATTGAAACTGAATCTCACGTACAAATTTTTTCCCAAAACCGATGGACAGTTGTAGCAATGCTTTTTATCAAATAATGCATCCATTCTATTACTGATTTAAAACATAACTAAAATTATTCTATTTGCTAAGTGATATTAACAAACTGGTTTGGATTCTAGGGTCTATTTGTCTTATCATTGCTATTTGTTTAACTGATCTTTAAAATTATTCATTACCTTGATTGCATTACATTTATATATCATTTGGAGAAAAATTAAGCATATTTTACATTTTAGTTTTATATACATTAATAAAAATGTCTCTTTAATAGAAATAATTTTATGTCCATGAAATAATTATATACCTTTTTCAAAATGACTCTTCAGGCAGGAGTAATGCCTGGTTCTTAACGATCAGAGTGTACTTTTACACAGAACAATGTGAAAGTTTTCTTAGCAAATATTATGAATAGGTCAGAGAATCAAGAGAGAGTCACGTTGATTAGAACAGTGAGAATTAAATTAAGGTAAATTTACAAAAAAAAAAAAAAGGTATTGGTATTCCACTAAACTAATGAAACAAATTATAGGATTTTAACTCAGATAAGACACTTTCAAGACCCTGGATTTAATTTTGTATTTATGATCTGGTGGTTTTTTAAAGAGAAAATTTATAAACACATTACTTTTCTCTAATCCAAGACAATAGCATATAAGTCTCCAAGTTGTCAGTGATTTGGTTACTACATCTTACACAAGGAGCAAAGGAGCCACTGGTGTGTAATTTGAGAGGTTGACCACTGAGGGCTGGTCTATTGTGGAGCATATCTCTCCTAGCTAAGCTTTTGACTTTGCATGCATGTCACATAAATAGACTGGAGTTTGGTCTCCCTATCTGTAAAATAGGAGATTAAATCTGAGAAAAAGAGAAAAAAAAGAGAGAGAGAGAGAGAGAAAGAGCTGCTCAAAATAAAAATAAACTCTTAAGATTCTCCTTAATTCTAACTCTTCTTGGTCACTTTGGCTCTTGGCTTAATCATCATCTCCAAAGGGTACATTTTACATTCTACTTTTGTCCTTTAATTTGTCATATCTGTCTTTCTTGTCCCTGAGCTACATTAAATAAGCATTTGTAAAGAGCTATTTTAAACTTTTGTGTAGTACACCTTATAGTCCCTGAAAACTCAGTTAAGAGTATTACAAATTGTATTAGAATGTTCCCCCAAAATTATATATTTAGTGATTAAATTACTCATATAGATCAACTTCATGCATAATTGTCTTACTATTCCTTGAAAAATGAATAGCACACTGTCTTATTGTTCAGAGTTAAAAACAGGTAAACTAGGGGACATCATTATTCTAGAAGATGTAATTAATGACCTCTTACAAAGAGTAGGTATAAAAATATATAGCATATATTTTAAATGTAATTTTTTAAAAAGTTAAAAGATGCAATTTTTTAATGGTTGGAATATCCAAAAAATACCAGTTCTTATCTTTCTGTATAATTAGCTGTGTTTCCAAAAAAATCATTCAAATAAAAATTATGGATTCAGCAAAATGAGTTTAGCACAACTGATTAAGAACATTTGCTATATATACTTGTCACTTATGTTAGCTTACATATCTCACATGCAAAATAAAGCATGAACTTAAGTATAATACACCTCTTCAATAATTCAGTATTGTTCTTGATCCAGTGATTTGGAGGGGGTCTCATTTTCAGTGTCAAAAATCTACAAGTATTTTAAGCTGTAAGAGATTTCCATATTGTAATGCATCCTATAAATGGTGGTATTCTTTGAAAATACACTTTTCTGCAATCTCCTTGTTACCTTACTTTTAATTAGACTCTATTTTAGTGCATAAAGCTGTTCTTTTTGTATTGACCCCTGAAGTAGTTCTTTCTTTGATCTTTATAAAAAATTCCAGACACATAAATTGTTTTGCATGTAGTAGACTGCATTGAATATTTTCATACGAAATATTCAGGAGAGATTCACATATTAGCAATGTAAACAATTTCAGATCAAGTGGTAGACATCGTCATTTATAAAGATCACTTGGCTTTTCCAATATCTTGTCTATTTCCAGCCTCTCTCCATCTTTCTGGATCCTCTCTCTTCCTCTTTATCATTCATTTTCCTGCTTCCTTTATAGGAGTGAAAATAATACACTTTCTAACATTGATTCATGGAGAGGAGATTTTTCTTTTTATATTTAAGCAACTGTAAACATTTATTGTTATGTATCTGCTCTATCATATGTTATTTTTTATGTACTTTACATACAAAAAATAGTTCCTTCAGTAAGAGAAATTCTGGTATCAATGTTAATGGTAATTATGTAATGAATTATGATAACAATCTATTCATAATGACAATTATTTAATATTTGATAGGTAAAAGTAAGTTGTCATTGAAGTTTAATAGGAACCAAACTATATGCAGACTTACCCGATGGCTCAGTGGACAAAGATCTGCCTACAATGCAGGAGACACAGGAGAAGAAGCAAGTTCCATCCTTGGATAAGGAATATCCCCTGGAGGAGGGCATGGCAACCGAAAGAGTCACAGAGTCTGAAACCACTGAGCGACTAAGCACAGCACAGTACATGTTATATGTAGTGTGCATGCATGCTTTGTCACTTCAGTCGTGTATGACAGTTTATGACCCCATGGGCTGCAGCCCACCAGGCTCCTCTGTCCATGGGATTCTCCAGGCAAGAATAATGGAGTGGGCTGCCATTCCCTTAACCGAAAGAGTCACAGAGTCTGAAACCACTGAGCGACTAAGCACAGCACAGTACATGTTATATGTAGTGTGCATGCATGCTTTGTCACTTCAGTCGTGTATGACAGTTTATGACCCCATGGGCTGCAGCCCACCAGGCTCCTCTGTCCATGGGATTCTCCAGGCAAGAATAATGGAGTGGGCTGCCATTCCCTTATCCAGGGGATCTTCCCGACCCAGGGACTGAACCCACAACTCTGAAGTCTCCTGAATTGACGGGTGGGTCCTTTACCACTAGCACCAGCTGGGAAGCCCTTTATGTAGTGTAGATACTATAAGCTTTCATACATTTACCTGTTTATTCTTTTTCACATTTGCTTTATATTAAATTATAATTTGTTTTATTCATTTTTCTGACTACAGTGCTCAGTCTAATAGTTTTCAAATGCAATGCATTTTTATTTTTGGTAAGATTGAATTTTTTTGCTTCAAATGTCTTACACTTTAGATCAATGATCTACAAACTGGGTTATGAATATACCTAAGGAGTAGGCAGAAAATGCTTGTTGTATAGAAATCGATTTCCAGATCTAAAATTTCTAAAGTCTAAGTTTCCAGCCAGTCACCCTTTTCACTTTTTCTTTCATAGTTTCCCTTTTACTTCTTTACACACACACACATACTATTTCACTCTTCTGAGTCTCACTATTAATATTATACAAAGCATTTCTGCAGGACATAACAATCTCCGAGGCCATAAAAATGAGTACAGAAACAACGGATACATTGATGTTTGCCAAACCTTTTTCAAAAGTACACATGGCCTGTCTACTTTCTTCATCTCTTCTGATATATTTCTAATTAAATTTTACTTTGTGTTTAAAAACTATGTATCAAATTTTGTAATGAATTTATTATATTCTGATCTAGAGTATAAACTCTAGAGGCAAACTCTCTGGTTCAAACCCTGAATCAAATAGTTTTTTTAATCACTTGGCTAAATTTATAAATCTACTTGTGCCTGTTTCCACATGGGTAAATCTGGGATAAATAGTACCTATTTTATATATATATTTCAATAATGTGATCATAAAGATTGAAATGCTAAATATTATATTTTTATGTATT
Source organism: Oreotragus oreotragus (assembly GCA_006410675.1). Lineage (NCBI taxonomy): Eukaryota > Metazoa > Chordata > Mammalia > Artiodactyla > Bovidae > Oreotragus > Oreotragus oreotragus. The sequence continues at coordinate 390,732 of SJYX01007226.1, read as the reverse complement.
ATAAGTTGGTCATCATTTATTATATATCACTGGTGTTTCCAGACTTGGTGGTCAGTATCTCTAAGAACTGATAGAAGTTCTGCAAGTGAAAGTCTTAGTGACTCAGTCGTGTCTGACTCTGCAACCGCATGGACTGTAGCCTGCCTGGCTCCTCTGTCTATGGAATTCTCCAGGCAAGAATACTGGAGTGAATAACCGTTCCCTTCTCCAGGGGATCTTCCTGACCCAGGGATTGAAATCGCATCTCTTGCACTGGAGGCGGAATCTTTACCATTGGGGCCACCAGGGAAGCGCAATAGAATAGAGGTGGATATATTTAGTACTTAGATCATGGCTTGGAATTGAGTAAGTCTTGTGTGAGCTACTATCATCATCATCACCATCATTATTCTAATAAAATTGTAATGGTCAAGCAATGAGAAAGATTTTTAAAACACTCATTCAGACTGGTAAGTTTTTTAATGAAATTTCAATCTAGGTATATGTTTTGTTGCATAAAATAGTTTGGTCAGGGAAGACTTCGTTGAAAATTTTCTTAGGAAAAAATTAGGAGAAGTTTGCATAGTAACCATGTGAATCCTTCACAGGAAAAGGAAGATGCTGCAAGATGATAGCTTTTAAGCCTCACTTGCTCACTCAGTGACCTGCTTCTTCCTCCTTCCATCTTCCTTGCTCCACTCTGTCTTTACTCATTCTGTTTCTCTCTTATGACTTTTCCTGGTTTTCCTGTAATGTAGTCGCTTAAAAGAATTGGAAAACTAAAAAAACATTTTTCAATAGAATAAAATTCTGTAAGCAAAAGGTGGATAGTGGAGTGGATATGATGTCAAGGAGATTGAGAAATTTCCAGCTGTCAAGAGAGCACTCATTTCTCTACAAGTGATAGTGTAGGTATTAAATTGTTCTTGCATTTATATTTCATTGAAAATAATATAGCAGTTATAGTTTAAAATATCAACATTTAAAATGTGCCAGATATTACACTTTGCAAATGACCTAGTAGCTTAAATGGATGAAGTTTTAAAATTACTTTAGAAATAGCATCAACAGAAAAATTAGAACACTTGCACTAGGTTGGCATGTTTAATTCATCTTTGCATTCCCTCTTCTATGAAAAGTACACTTAAAATAAGTTTACTAATAAATAGACATATAACATTTTACTATGAAAATGTGATGAATTATAATATCGTACCTTTCATTGTAGCATGGAGTTGTAACCAAAACAACTAACCTCATGTTCTTAACTTGACATAATTACAGGAGGATGTGTTGAATCTGGGATAAGGTGATGAGATACTACATGTATCACATGGAAATGAGCTCTTGATGCTGTTAGTAAGAAAATAAATATAAGGCTTTGCAAATAGTGGGTTAGAAAATACCAAAAGGGTTTCTCTTTTGTCATTAAGGATAATACATTATAAGGAGATTAAGAAAGATTCTTTGCAACTGGAGCTTTTACCTCTACATATAATAATTTATATATGAAGTTTAGGATTAATAAATAGCTTACATTTATTGATAATGAAGTTTTGTTTTTGATAATGAAGAATATTATGCATTTCCAAAAACAAAAGAGCTTGTCATTACTTGTGTAAAAACTCTAGTCTTTTTCCAAGATGCAAAGATCCATAAAAAAAGCAATCATTTGAACAAAGAGTACCTATCTTGAAAGAGGTTTTTTTCATATCAGAAAAGCTCATTTAGTGGGATAGATCTATACTTACAATTAATAATCAAACCCCTCCACCAAATCTCAGCAGAGTTCATTAGATCCAGATTAATTCTAACAGTCATTAGGGTGTGGATTTCCCCTCTGTAGGAAAACCCCAAATTAAAAAAAAAAAAAAGCACCCTTCTCCCCCAATAGAAAACCCTGTTTCTTTTCTTTAGATACTTTATTATTGTTTCATTTTGTCTCCTATCCTAACTCCCAAGTCCTCCTTAATCTTCTTTTCAAAGCAAGTTAATTATCTTCTTATGGAATAGATTGGTGTTGATAAAATTTTCCCTCTTCCCAAATTATGCAGACCCAAGCATGAACACAACAAAGTGAAATTTCCAGTCAGCCTATGCATAGTTCATTTATACCTGTCAGGATTATAATTTTGCTAGTTTTTAACTTCAAGCCAGTTTTTCCTAAATTGCCCATTTTTATAACTTTCCTAGATTATCTAGTTTTCTGTCTGTATTAACCCATCAGTCACAATATACTTAAAAATGGCCAGATGGAGAAGTCTTGTGTTTCCCTGGTGGTTCAGCAGTAACGAAACTGCCTGTAATGCAGGAGACCTGGGTTTGATCTCTGGATCAGGAAGATCCACTGGAGGAGGGCATGGTAACCCACTCTTGTACTCTTACCTAGGAAATTCCATGGACAGAGGAGCCTGACAAGGCAGCAGATCATAGGGTCTCAAAGAGCTGGACATGATTGAAGTGACTCAGCAGCAGCAACAGGACAAGCCTTTCTACTGTGTGGCGTGTTTGCTTAATGTAAAGTCTTGCTAATATATTTAATGTGATATTATTTTATATGTCTACTAATTATTGAAAATAAATGAAAGCACATTTACATTTATTGACTTCTATTTAAGTGACCTAAAGTAACGGAGAAATGCCCAGCACCTAGAAAGAATAAAGGGTGCGGCATACGAGGAAAACACAGTCATTTACTGTATTTTACAGGAAGTTGCTGCAGTGACTAAAAAAAAGTTCTTTGCTCTCTCAGAGACTAGATATAAGACAAAGGGAAATGCAACACAGATAACTGGTAGCTTTTACTCTGCTGAATCTAAATATGTCTGCCAATGAGAAACAGATCCTGGATTTAAAGAAAATGAGTGTTACGATTCAGGGTCTTGGAAGCAGACTTGGCAACAATAACTCAAGAAACCCTTTAGATGCACTTTTACTGTTTTAGGCTGTTTTAGAGAAGCCAAACCCTCCAGGTGAAAGTTCAACACTTCTCTCCAAATGTTTTTCTGTATGACACCGAATATCACCTGAGGTAAGAGAAATTCCAATAAACAGTAACTGAATGAATGAATGAATGAAGTTGCTCAGTCATGTCCGACTCTTTGCGACCCCATGGACTGTAGCCTACCAGGCTCCTCTGTCCATGGGATTTTCCGGGCCATGGTACTGGAGTGGATTGCCATTTCTTTCTCCAGGAGATCTTCCCTACAACGCTTTACCGTCTGAGCCATCAGGGAAGTCTCAAACAGTAACTATCAACTGCCAAAAATGACCTCACTGGGCATATCCACATCTTTTAAATCAAATTTGGCTACACTTTTAATTAGACTTTAAGCAAGAGACCTGCCTATCTATAAGTAAAAATTATGGCCATGCTGAATTTATTATTCTTTATTTGCATATAAATTTGTTTTTCACATTTACTACTATATAATTAGTAACAAATTAACTTCAAATCATTTGGGATTCCATTTTATACAGTGTGCCTATCTTAGTTACATACTTCTGGAAAAGTTTATTATTCCCTATTTACTATCATTTTTTTCCAAAGCCTTTGGACATTAAATAAAGGATCCTGTGACACAAAGACTGCCATATCACTAGAAACAATAATGCATGCATACACATAAAACCACAAAATACTTTAGAATGTAGTTTACTATCAAAAGAGCAAGTTTTCTGAACCATAGCAGACCTTAGAATTTATTTTTCAGCCAAATCATAAAGATATTCCTCAACATATCCTGTTAAGATAGTTTCTGTGTTTCCTTTAATGGGAGGAAATGGCACTGTATGCTTTTATAAATTCTCATACTCTACCTGATATTTCATAGAATATTTGGCAGAAATGTATGTGGATATATACAAACATATATACATACATACATGTAGCTTGAAACACATTAGCTGAAATTCAAATGTATTCTGAGGAAAAAACATGCAATGAAAATAAAAACAAACAAGTGTGTTTGTTTATAAAGATAAATTAAAAAGAATAAGACTAAAAATTTTTGGTTCAAATTTTCTAGTGCCTAGTTTGAAAAGGTGTATACTTGTAGCCAGAACAATTCTCTAACACTCTATTATTAATTCTATCATTCTCTATTACTGTTTTGAAGGTTAACTGCATCTTCAAAAATTTTCAGTAGTGAACAGGAGTTTATTTTTCTCTCACAAGTCCCAACTAAATATAAATAATGTAATTTCTATTATCTCTGTTCAGTTCAGTTCAGTCGCTCAGTCGTGTCCGACTCTTTGCGACCACATGAATCGCAACACGCCAGGCCTCCCTGTCCATCACCATCTCTTGGAGTTCACTCAGACTCATGTCCATCGAGTCGGTGATGCCATCCAGCCATCTCATCCTCGGTCGTCCCCTTCTCCTCCTGCCCCCAATCCCTCCCAGCATCAGAGTCTTTTCCAATGAGTCAACTCTTCTCATGAGGTGGCCAAAGTACTGGAGTTTCAGCTTTAGCATCAGTCCTTCCAAAGAAATCCCAGGGTTGATCTCCTTCAGAATGGACTGGTTGGATCTCCTTGCAGTCCAAGGGACTCTCAAGAGTCTTCTCCGACACCACAGTTCAAAAGCAGCAATTCTTTGGCACTCAGCTTTCTTCACAGTCCAACTTTCACATCCATACATGACCACAGGAAAAACCATAGCCTTGA